>JAYRBW010111580.1:0-40650 GCA_036023295.1 Invenusta paracnida
GAGAGATAAAGAGAGAGAGAGAGAGAGAGAGAGAGAGAGAGGGATGATGGTTTATCGACTGACGCGAGCTATACATAGTATCTATCTAAGGTGTCAGCAAAGTCCCCCTCCATTTATCGAAGGAATTACCGGTACTGACTTCAACACTCCTGTAGTACTGTGTGCACTGTAGAGGCCTCTGCCTTCTTTGAAAGTTGAGGCACATTGAAAGGTGTCCTAAATCGCACCCCTCCCTAACAGTTGGTCAGTTAGTGTAAGATACCCAGCCTTGTTCCTTGTCCTTGACCATGACTGACTCCAGTTACATGTAGGGAGCAAGTACCGGAGAGAATCAGCTGATACCAATGCTATATATTGTTTAGCATCGGCGGTTATTTGGTATATATACATACATATATACATATATATATATATCAATCACCAATATTATCGTTTTCCTGACGTTGTGCTGACCGCGTCGACTTCGGAACAAATGCTGTGAAGAAAGTGTACCGTGAATTTATTCATCTATTTGTATTGGGGTGTCCGTCCATTTTGTTGTAGAAATATACACGACCTACCAAAAGGACATTTATAATATCATTGCAACAACATCCTAACTGGTAAAAAATCAGTAGCTAACATAATTCTAATATTTTGAGGATATACATGCATCGTTTTAATTGTCACATCAGGTGTGCCACAAAAAGTACATGGGGCTGACAGTACTCCTGAAGTACTAATAAAGGCATCGATTGTAATATATGATTTAAAAAAAGTTTAATTCAATATCGTGTAATTTTTTGTGACATAAATTTGCGTCGCATTGACCGGACAAGATGAATTTCAACAGGATGTTCCTTCAGGACATTGTGAGTCGGAATGAGCAACATAATCGTGCGGTAGATCGATACTCAAAGCAGACATCCGAGGAAGAATCTTCTTGCAACGACTGTGCCACCGAGCGATCACTCTCCCACGACACGAGCAGCTTCTTTGATGCCGGAGAATTTTGTGTTACTTTGGATGACATTCCCGGGGCAGCGGCGGGGTTAGCGTCCGATGTACAACTATCCATCGCCTCCACGGAAAGAATTGTAAAAGAGCGCAACATAAGTACCGCCGTGAACCTGGGCAGCGACTTTAATCTTTTCGAAGGCGGAAATTTTGGGGGCGCTGGTTATTTAGGTGACGTAGATGATATTAATGAAGCCGAGGAGGAGGAGGATGATGATCCAACGAGTCGGTTGATTTCGGCGATTCACTCGCTACGGGAGACTGTGCAGGAGCACACGTCCAACTATCACGGGGGGAAGTCGCATCATCATGGAGGTGGTGGAGGGGGAGGTGGCGGAGGAGGGGGTGGGCATAACTATCGCGGACCAGCAGGACGGCACCAGCATCATGGGCATCATCATAACAAGAGGCGAAGCATTCCTGGCGATGATGACAAGCAAATGGATGAGCGAACTCGGAAGAAAAAGGAACGGGTGGGTGATTGTAGGCAGAACCTATTGATTTTGTGATGTAGCTCCAAACGTTAAAATTAAAATTATGTTCTGATGATTTTTTCATTAAAAGAGAATGGAATCGCGAAAGCCGTCCAAACTTGAGGATCTTCTACAAATTAAAATGGTTGCACTAATTGAAACAGAAAATAAATTCCTTAAACTCAATAGAGATTTAAAAATATATTTCTAGTTATTTTTGGGAGAAACATTTTAATATTCAAATTTTATAGCTTAGTTTGAGGATCTCCTCATCAATTTGGTATAACTTCTCTAGTTAGAACGGTTTTCGCATTGCAACCCGCGTAGCAAAATATTGTTTCACCTTATATATTTAAAAAAGAAATAAAAAAAAAAAATTTAGATTTATATAACTGTAATTAATAGATAAAATAAAACTTGACGTAACTTAGTAATCTAACACTCTTTAGAAATTATAGATTTCGGTAATTCTTTGCAAGTTTGAAAGTGTCATTAAGCTATTATTTTAATCAACTTTTTAACAGACTTCTGAGATGATCTTAAAATAAATATTTATGAAATTGTGGAAAGTTTCACTATAAACTATAAACTATAAACTGTATATATTTCAATAATAAAATCGCAAACATTATAATACTTTTGAAATTATTTGAGAATCAGTATTGATGGTTTAGTGCATTAAATTTTATTAATTTTGTAAGAAGTATAGGATTTGGTTTTAAATTGTATCGCGCAAAACATTAGTTGACTTTTAAAATAATCAATAATATTCATTTTAATATCTTCGAATCAAAAAATATTACAAAACTCATAGTACAATAATAATTTTGACTAACTTATATGGGCAATTCATTAACAATGTTAGCATGATTTTCTTATTTGTCGCTCCGAAGAAATATAGATCAGTTTGTACTGAAAATAACTTATCACACATGTGTAAAAGTCAAATCGGTACATGACAATATAAAGTTATATATTTTTTATTAACTTACAGATGTTAGTAACTTGTAGGTTAATAGATTAATTTCTATTAAAATAATTTTTTTAGTAAATTGATAATCCAGTTTTTACGGTATAGACAGATTTATCGGTATTAATGAGATTTTTTTATTGACGCTTTTTAGTTTATGAATGAGTGGAAAAAGTGGATTTTAGTTGTAAGGTAAACGTATAATTTGAGTATTTTAAGTACATTACTAGCTTGATTATCTGAATTATTTAAATATGAATAAATAATGTTTTCGTATTTATCATTTTACAATATTTTATGGTGACAAATAACTTATATTCATGTTTTCAAAAAGTCAAATACAGTTATATAATTGTGGAGTCTTTAAACAGAAAACAAATAATTTCCTTGATAAAGTGAATACGTTTTAGTCGTATTTTTGTACTAATTTGATCTCACTAATATACAGAGCTTTACTACAACTGACAAAGTACATTAAAAAGACCATAAATTAAATATAAAAACAAGTCTATGGTTTTATTTAATATAGTACAAATACAGTACGGCTGTAGGATGAACTTATTTAAAATTAAAATTATATAGGTTAGAACATAAATTAATTTTTTTCATACCAGTTTGACCGAAATAGACTAAAATGAAAATGTTAAACATGAATAATTAAACTACTTTTAATGTAGAAGTCTCCAATTGTTCAATTTAAAAAATATTTGAAATACATAAAATTCTTAAAATATCCAGTAAGTTTTTTTGCCTGCTTTGAAAATAAAAGAAACCAAGGGGTTTGGTTTGGTTTTAATCTTTAATCTTTATAATTTACAGTGTACATATGTTCATATATAATATACTTAAATTCAAATTCATGATTAACTTATGTAGGTACCAAAAGTGAGAGATGGGAGATGATATGTACTCAAATTCAATCTTTAAATAATTGTTTCAAATGATTTGTAATAATAACAATAGGTAATAACAATACTAACAATGTAAAAAATGGTAATAACAATATTAACAATAGATAAAAAATAATAACAATGTTAGAAATGGTAATAACAAAATATTTTTGATAATGATAATGATATTGTTAATAATATATATGTATGTATAATAATAAAAAGGCAGTTGTTAATAAAACAAATTGGAAATCAAAACTTACACTATATGGCACATGTTTAAAGTGAAAAAATTGTTTTATCGTAGATTTGTGGTTGCTGAATTTAATACGTAGCGGCGACCTGTCCGTATAGAAGTTGAGGATTGAATTTATAAATTA
The DNA here is from genome assembly GCA_036023295.1 of Invenusta paracnida. Classification (NCBI taxonomy): domain Eukaryota; kingdom Metazoa; phylum Platyhelminthes; order Proseriata; family Coelogynoporidae; genus Invenusta; species Invenusta paracnida. Next base: position 3,710 of record JAYRBW010111580.1, read on the forward strand.
AGAATGTTGGCGTTGTTTTTATTCTTACTAGACAAGCATAAACTATTGAGCGTTAACGTTTAGTTTAAAGTTTAAAGTTTAAAATGAACAAGATAAGCTGGTTTTAGTGCTTCGTGTGTATATTTATATTTAAATATAATAATATATAAATTATCATTAACTTTTTTACATATATATACTTATATTTCATATCAATGTTAACTTTAAACGATAACATAATATGTATTTAAGTAATTATTAAAATAAGTTAAATAGTATAAGAAACATTGGTAATCGTGAAATACGAAATACATAAATACATTTTTTACTGGAGCACAAAGAAATGTGGTATAGGTTTTCCTGGTCATATATAGACGAGTGACAGAACAAATGCGTCGACGGCAGATCAAATAGAGACGGCTGAGATTTGAATTTAAAAATTGCGTTTTTTTTAGATCAAGTGTTGATCTAATAATATCAAATGTCATATTATAAAATGATGGTTCCATATTCCAATGTTTAGTACAACGTGTAAAATATTACAGTTTTCTCAACATTAATGTGAATTATGTGTATTTCTGAATGATGTGAAACTGGTTAAATGTATCATTCAAATACGTTGTATCATACTTAAATGTAATAGAGCACAATAGTAAATTGAAAAATTTACTTCAGCGCAATTTATTTGAAATTATATTGTTATTGATTTGATGATTGCATAAGCACATTTTTTATTCATTATTTGTGCATAATATTGGAATCTTCTCTATCACTTGTATATAAATATATACATTTGTGAGGCTTAATGTATATTCTCTTGTTTTAATATGTATAGTTGCCCAAGAAATAAACACTTATGGTCTTGATTAAAATTATCTCATTTTACATTATACTGATTCTTGAAGCTTGTTAATGGTGTGAGCATAATTGTATTAATTGTCTCTAGAGATTGTATTGAGAATTTTAGAGTACAGTATGTTTAATTCTTTAAATAAATGAAATTTCAAATAATAGGTATGGAGAAAATTAGTATCTAACTGGACTTACTATACTATTACTTGTCGTTATTTATAACCGACAGATTTAGTAATATAAATAACTAAATTCCCACTAACAATATTTTTAACAATTAACTTTATATACATATATGTACCATTTTTATTTTCCTATATAGGTAATGTCTAGTTTATAATAAATGTTATTATCTTAAAACTAATTATAGTAAGATTTTTTAATTTGACAAAATTATTTTCAATCTCTAATTGTGAAATATTGTTTTAAACGATGTTGTTTCTGCAAGAGTTTATACGTATTGTTTCAACTGCACACTGTCAATTGTTCATTATAAAATATAATATATTTTATTTATACTTATACTTATACTTATATACAAATATATTTTATGATACAAATTAATATCAATTAAAATAAATATTAAAGTAAAATGTGACAGTAAATGTGATAATACAAGTTAATATCAATTAAAATAAATATTAAAGTAAAATGTGACAGTAAATGTGATAATACAAGTATTTATGCTCAAGCTGCAAGCTTGAAGATAAGAACATATTATATTTTAATGTATCCAACTTAGCTTGATTTTTATGAATGAATAAATAACATATGTATATTACCTACCAATAAAAAATAAATAAAAGTAAATACAACCGCAAATTTTAATTGATCTCTTAAAAAATGTCTTACCTTAAATAAAATAGGTAGTGTTCGAATGTAACCGAAATATCTGCCCAGTCACTCATTACAAAAATAGTGAAATCTAAAATTGAATATTTCAATTTATATAATAATAACTGTTTCCTCATCTATGTTTTCCGAACTACAGGCCAGAGTTGAATACTCTAACTGGATTTGCATACAGTTACATATAATATGCTATTTTTTCCATACTAACAGTTTTATTAAATTCTATTTAAACACTAATTTAAATTTGAAAAATACACATGTTCATTATATTTTCTTTATAAACTAATAATTTAAATTAAATTTCATTGATATATCATATATATTATTTTTTATTATTAACAAAACATAAAAAACAAAACTACTCGTATTACTAAATACCTACTTATGCACATATAATTGATATAAATACAGCCATTATGTATTAACACATTCTTTAAACACATTTGAACTAAAATAAATGAAAGTAGATTTTTGATCCAGTAAAAAGAAATAAGTCCAATATGTAGTAGAAACAAATTCGTCATATTTTCAATCAGAGAAACATTGGCTTTTAGATATTGTTCAGAATGAGGGAAGTGAACAGTAATCATGACTTGATGCGAATAAGCAAAATTATACAATAACATTAAATATCATTATTCATAAAATAACCAACATATACACAGATAGGCAAATTAGGTTGTCTAAGTTTAATGTACGTTACATGAGACGGGAAAACTTGAATACTGTTTCAGTTACATCACTCAGTCACAATTTTTGATACACATATTCGAGTATTTTATGAGTATTTACCTGCTTTGTGCATAAGATATTTTTCATCTAATGAAAAACAACAAACAGTTTCGGTATGGTATTAATTGATTTGTTACAGTGTGTATTGCATATTTGCTTAATTAAAATCTGTCTATATTAGAGACAAACATTATTAGTTTATTATCGAGTTCAGATGCGTGTTTAATTAATTTAAATACTTGAAGTTATGCTTACAAATAAATCAGGAATAATTTACCTAACTGAGAAAATTCCATTTAATATATTTGTTATAATATGCTTTAAATAGAGGTTTTAATTATTTCTACATTTTGAAAATTAAAATTTTTAAAAATATGTATATTTAATAGACAAATCTATAAGTCAGTTATTTTGTTACAATTTACTTTATAATTACAGATTTAATTTTTCTTTAATTCTCAGATAATAAATATTCTTTTTGATAAATTTCCAGGTACAATAATCTGAGCTTTCAATTATTTTCAAAGAAAAAACTTGTTTAATGAAAGCAAATTAAAACGTTCATATACATTATTAATTATTTCAGTTTGATAAATCAATACTATGTCTAATTAAGTACACCTAGAAATACCAAATTCTGTTGGAAGTCAGTAAAAATAAAATATTTTCGCTTAATCCATCTATTGTTCCTATAACATATCTATTGTCAAGTTATTCTCATTTCCTTGAATAATTACATTATTGATGTATACATATTCTCAAATTAAATTTTATTATACAAACGAATGTTGTGTCTATACGTATATCAACTTGTATTTATATATTTTGATTAATAATATTTCAATTTTACTTCTAATTAGTTTTTGAAATAATTCTTAATTTTTTATAAAATTACTATTACATAATATTTATAATTATACAATATATTTGATTTCACAGTAGCATAATTAGATTAAAAAATCTAATTATGCTAAAATATAATGGATTGAAATATATTACTGACTCCTAAAAAAAAACAGAATTTTAATTTAAAAATAATATAAGCACTTACCCCTGAAATAGTAATATATTATGAGCCATCAATTAATTTATATATACAGCAGTATATTATATCATTCATTAGTAATTATTTGTTCTTTTAAAAGTAGTGTCAATTCTAAAACCTATGGATTATTTTTATTTTCGATTGTAATGATACACTTGTACACTGAAAATTGACAATAAATTAGATAACGTTCAAATGATTTTAAAAGACTTGTGAGATTGTTAATAAACGCTACAATTATTAGAAACTTTTTATTTCCCATAAAACGTTATTACTTCATTTTAAAAGTTTTAAATGATTTAAAGTATTTCTATTGAATACAAAATATTTTTCACTGTATTTTCAACACTCTATTTAAAAAACTATGTAAAAAATAAAAATGTTGTATAATTATACATTTATTAGAATTCTTAACATTCTTTTATTATTTTCTATAAATTTATAAAAGTCAGCTCGAGAAATAGTAAATTTACTCGAATTTTATTGTTTACTTCAAACTTCAGCGTTTATTAAAAGGAATAATTTTATCGTCGTTTACACTTAGTGAATATTTTTTGTGACATAATGACATTTCCTTGTTTATAATAAATATTTGTATCTAACAGCTGGTAATATCAAATAAAAAGGAATTTTATACTTCGAGGTTGAAGGCATGCTGAGTAAGTCAGTAAGATTAAAATTAACTTTTAAATAGATTATGTTATAAATATTTTTACAAATATAATAAAACGTTTCAAAAGATAAATGTATAGTTTTTTAGAATATAATATGGATAAGTAATGTTTAAGCAAAAATTTCAATGAGAAACGTGGTTTTAAAATCAGTTATATTTACCCTTCACACGGTTAATATGTGATATTATTTATTTTTTCAATTAAACGTTCCTTTATTATATTCAATTTTTGAAATAGTTTTCTCCGACAAGTTTTGACAAATGTTAACTAAATAATAAAATTGGCAATTTATATAAAACAAGTGTTTTGCTATCGGTACAGTTTTGTTTAATCATTTCATTTATTTCAAATAAACTATTTTTATTTATTCAGTTGTACCTTTAAACTTAAATTTTGTTTCGAATTATTTCAAAGAATATACATATATAGATGTATATATCGACTTCTTATCTATTCATTATATGTTTCCTGTTTCTTTAATTATGTGTTTGAACGTTTTAATATTTACGATATATGTAATTTTGGTGTAACATGAATTGACAGCTGCCAATATATACATGCAGATGGAAATAATATAGATATGTAGAAACGAAACTATTTGCTAAATGTCAAGATATTATATAAACCGAGTATTAGAAAGCATGACATATTTCTGATAATTATGATTAATGAATAATTTATTTCACAATAATATAGCAATGGATATTCAGCGGCTTATTTAATATTTTTAATTAATGTTCATAAGATGTAATTGTTCAATTAGATGTAATTATTTTTCCATCGAATTTGTACAAAATATTAAATTTATGATAACTGGCATACTGAAGGCCGATAAAGTGCGACGTTATATTCTGAATTTATTAGTATTATGCTTGTTTATATTTATAATATGTTATATAACATATTGATTAATATATGCAATAATAAATATTCTAGATATTTAAATAATACCTAACTACCATTCACTAATGTCTAATAAAAGCTTTAAACTAACAGTACAATATTTTGTCAGTATCTATAAGATTTGTACGTACTGTCAGTTTAAAATAAGTATTCTGTAATAACAAATAAAATAAATAATAAGTATACTCATTAAATTGATTACACCGTAATTTATCAAATGTAATAGCTATAAATCAACTTAGAAATTATTAAAATATGAGTAATATGCGCATTTTTTCATTTCTAATAAAAATAAAAAGAGATTTTCATAAATTCAACTCATTGGATATTGGTATAGTTTAATTCAAGATGTTATTATTCACATTTTTATGAAATTATATTTATATACATAACTTTTAAAATTTTAAATGTATACAAGAATCAACATTATGTTACTGTCTTCGTAGTTTACTTATCGTGTGCGCGTTTTTTCTGGTGTTTACATTTTACTAATGTTGAAATATAAGAAAGTCTATAAAGCTAAGTATTGTTGATAGGTATTCGTTTATTTACTATAGTAAAAATGGCGATAAATCTGTGAAAAATGTATGTATTTAACGCTATTTTCATCCTTTACTTTACTTAAGTATTTATGTACTTTAACAGTAGAAGGGCCAATGTCAAAAATAGGAAGGGGGGGGGGAAGAGAGAGTAAAAAATACCCACTTTTAGAAATGATTGTAAATACAAGAAAACATCCACAAAATTGATTACATTTACATCCTAGTACCACAAATTATGAGAGGATATTAACCTGATAGGTCCCATCGTTATCTCTCATCGCCATGCTGGTCCAACAGAGCAGTCCTGGAGTCCCCGACGTCAAAAAATGGCAAAATTTCGGAAATATCATATTTTGCCATATATTAATATCGTAATAACATTGGATCACTAACACAGTCTAGTATATAGTATAATAATATTCAGTTAGCATGCAGCACTGTCTGGTATGCTGTTGCTGCAATTTCCATAGCATCCAGACCATCAGGAGCTGTTCGTTGTGTGTGCTTCAAACCGAACATATCTAGTTAATCCTTTTACAAAAACATTTTAAATAACCAATATGTAATGTATATAATTTCTGCAATTATTATTTTATTATTCACGTTTTATAATGCAGTTGTAGTATCTAGGTCCGTCCTGGACCTTCAAGAGATGGTCTTCAAGTCACTGTTCATGGACTAAAAGAGTTAAACGATCCCAATAAAGTATAAACCATCCATTATCAATTGTCCAACATATTTACATTTTGAATTGGTTTACATACTTTCATAGTGCCGTTGCAACATCTGGGTTCTTCTAGACCTTCAGGCTAAAGTCTTTTCGAAACTGTACATAGACTATAGTATATTATTAGTTATTATAAAGTTAGACTTTAAATGAGTACCTAATGACAATAAACATTACTGGAATATATGTAAATATGTATATATATATATATATATATATATTGATTGCCAACTTTTGAGTACGAACTAATGAAATAGTCCTACAAGTAGTAATCCCTGCAGTCCCCAACGATTTCTGACGCCAGGAGCTTTTTGAAAAGCTAAACAGACTTCAAAAGCACTCCCAATAATTATAATGTTGCCAGATGACAAATGTATTTGTTTGCTTATTTTGAATGCATATTAAAGAAATAGTTCTATAAGGAGTATTCTCTGACGTCCTGTAGGATTTGGATACTGACATCAGCACCATTATGAAAGATTCCTCGGTCTTGAAATTGATAATCCAGTGTGTAGCTTTATTGTTGGACGTTTAAAATATAATTTACAATCATTTGTATTGCACTATTTTAAAATAGTCCTCCAAAGAGTAATCCTGGACTTCCTGGACATTACATGAACCCCACAAGTGATTCAAAGCATATGGAAACCTGTATCCACCATTGGAAACCTCGAATCAGTCTTTTATTTATCTGAAAGATATACTGTAAGTTTTTATTAGAACTATAAATTTTTGTCTCAACGACGATTTAGGAGGTGTCAGGAGGGCCCCGAGAGGACCCAAAGGAGACGTCTGACAAAAAATTGATTCATCCAGAGAGCTTCGCAACAAAATTTTAGCCCGTTTTAGAGAGTTTTAATTCCCTTGGTTGAGAACTTGGTAGAGATTCATGAGAGTGAATACAAAAATGTGGGTATTTTTTATCCCCCCCACCTTAATATTGACTTTGTAACTTGTAGCTGGAGGTAAAGGTGTCAAATTATACATCTTGTTTATATTCATTATTTACCAAACAAGCTGATATGCTTCAATAGTATTACCAACTTATAGATTTCTTACGAAAAATTCTTTAACATCTATACATGTCAATATAACCGACGCAGCCCCGTATGACGTAAATGACATTTAGTAAATGTGCCTCTGTAAATAAGATAATTTTAGTGACTATAGTAATAAAATAAACGTAGCAAAATGTATGTTTAAGCACAAGTAGTAGTCGGTTGATCGTATTTATTTAACTTATTTCCAAAATTTGTGCATTTAAATTTAAAATATCGTAGTTATATAATACGTAGTGGCATGAATATTGAAACAAATTTCTATAAAGAATGCTGCCTAATTGCTGTCAAACTCTTATTCATAACCGAAGAAAACGGGATTCGCTTAAACCTTTAAACTCTTTATACGTTTAAAATTTACGTCGTCTGCTACATAACATTTAAAATTAATTCAGATTTTTGTTTTATTTATTATACGTTTTTAAATTAGGTCCATTTTTAATTGTTATAGTTCGAAACCGGAAACAATTTTATTTTTACATTTAATCTTAAATTTTTTTAAATTTTAATATTATCAATTAAACTTTATTATTTATCTAAAAGTATCTCTTATTTTGTTAACTATAACTTTGACACTCTTTGGTCTAAATTACGTTCTAAATTATTTCGAATGTAAAAAAGAGGGATAAAAACATACCAACAAACATTGAATTTTGTTTATATATTTGATATTATTTAACACTACAGGCTTCAACGAAAACGCCTCTCAAATTACTTTAAATTAAAATAAGGCACAAAATAGATAATATAATGTAAAATTAGTTTATGTAATTTTTATTATTATTGTTGTAATTATAATTCATTTTTATTTATGGAATATTTTAAAATTTGTGGCTAGTCTTAAAATGGTGAAAAGGAGACCAAATTGAACAATAAATATACTTTTAGAAATGAATTTTTTCAACTTATCCAAACATTACAAAAGTTATACACAACATACAATACACAACACTTTTACGTTTTCGAATGCCTCTGCTGCTGATTTCAGGTCCATAAGTATTATTGTTAATTTCACATTTCTGTAAAAAATAATATCGATTATGTGAAATATTTTGGCAATGAAGTATTTCTAAAATTTTACTTTGTACCTACATGTTCATTTCAAACATGAAAGCAAAGGTACTTGTTTTAAACAATTCAATTCAATTCAATTTTATTTAAATAAGATGTACATTAGAGAATATTCGGATGTATAAAACATACAATTTCGTTTAGAAAAAAGTGTCCAACTTTTCGGTAAGGAAAGATTTGAGATATGTAAACCGTAATTATATTTTGTATACAATGGTTGTACAATTATTTAATGAAAGGTTTAGATCTTAAACGAGCAGCTGTTACTTAATGATATTATAAAAATTCGAAATTCGAAATTTTGACGTTTCATTAAAGTGTATCAGTATTTTATCATTTCAATTGCAAAATAAATTTAATAATACCTAATACAGAATTTATATGTATATATAAAAATATTAACTGTAGGTATACATTCAGTAGTAATATATTTTTAGATTAGAAATACATTTAGTGATAGTATAGAAATAGTTTTTATAGTAAGTGTATATTTTTAGAATATAGTATACAATTGCAAATCGGTACACACAATAGTGAAAAAGTTATAAATATGAATACAGATGGTACAACGTGAATGCATAAGGAGATAAGATGTTAAATGTTAATTATTTACATTATTATTTGAACATTAAAAGAAGTTACTAATAGTTGTGTAAGCCATAGGGATAGAGGTAGATAGAGATAATAAAATGAGCTAAAATAACAAATGTTAATCTTAAGTCTAATTCTAATACTACTAAAAGCTGTAAATATTATATATACCATAGAATTTAAATCAATACTACAAGTCATAAATAGTTAAGACATGAACACATTTACTTAAATAAAAAATTGCATACTATTAGCTTGCGCTTTATAAGCGGGGTAATTATAAATTTTAGTGTCATTAAAATTGTATGAAAATTTGTCACATAAAGTAAGAATAATGTGGAAATAACATTAAGTTAATACAGTTGTAGAACACATTTAACTATCTACTAGAAAGAATCCATTTATTTTGGAAAACAGCCGCTTAGAATATATATATTATATAGTTTAAGTCCTCAATTACAAGGGGAAGTAACATTAACTTTCCGTATCCCCAAGAGGTAATGGACAAATAAAAAATTACTGTCTGATAATCAGGAGGGCGAACTTCTATTAAAGTATTGTGCCACACGAATAATATGAACTGCAATATAGCAGCCAGACTAATGGGGAATGAAAAATAACATTCCGGAAGGGGCAAATACCTATATCAAAGAAAAAAAGTTCATCTTAAGCTGAATAAAATTTAGAACCCAATGTTGTCTCATTAGCTGAGGTTTTCATTCTTTCTTGTATATGGAATCGCTAACTCGGAGATCCTCCTCCTAACTGAACAGTAATATATTATTTATCAGGATTCAGTATTTTTACTTCTTTTCATAAAATAAACTAGATTTTTGAAGGAGAGAGATGTAGAAGAGAACACTAGGGGGAGGAGATGACGTTGAAAAAGTATACCATTTATAGCAATAATCTTTACCGCAGAAAATATTTCTGCTGCTCATTTTTTTTTTCATTTTCCCTACCTATACTCAGGATACGATTGGTATATCTCTTCTATCTATGTATATTTACTAAAGGAAGTTTAGGAAGTTATAGAGCAAGAGATAGACAATGGTTTGATCTCCTGGGTTATGAAGTCGACACGGTAAACAGTAAACACCGGTCGCCTTCCGCGAATAAGCGTGAAAGCAAGAGAATTGCAGGAAAGTAGCAACCAGAGATTGAGTCCTCTGCCCTGTCTGTCTATAAATAGGGTCCCATATCGGTGATACAGAAGAGCCAATTTTACCCTTGACAATTCATCTCGTCTCGTCTCTTTTCTTCTTCACATTTCATTCCTTTCATAAAGAATACCATATCACCTCCAATCATTCATTTATTATTTTATGCCTTTATTTTCTTCGTCGCAAGCTCATTACTCTGTCTAAGCTTAAAACGTCCTTGTTTTCTATATTCTGAAACTGTAGCTTTGACGAAAGCAAGTAATACAAGAAAGTAGTGGAACGAAGCCCCGGTGTTGCTATTTTCTAAGTAGGCTGTTTCCTTCCTTTCCTCCGTCTTTTTCTATATATTTGCTGTTGCTCGATTTTTTATAATAAAGGGAAGAAGAAAGACACAGCGTCGAAAGCATTGACAGTGTACTGCAAATATTGAGAATGAAGAAAAGGAAGATACAAAAATAACAATTATAACAGAGAATAGACTGACTGAACTTCAATTAAATAATTAGTCAGGGAATGCCCGTTTTTTAAAATATATCGTTTCCAAAAAGTTGTGTATGAAATGAAATTTCATTCTCAACATTTTATCGAAAAAATCACATATTTAAAATTTTTTACATTTTGTTACTGAATGTATTTACATAGTGAATATTTAATGTTCAAAACATGCTTATTCTTACCATATTATTCATAGATAAATTCATTAGATAGAATAAAGCCATTTTAATCAAATTGAAACATTTAGTAATCAATATTGGTTTTTTATAGTCATAATTGTCCATTCATAAAAAAGTGAAATGTTTATAAAGTAAAATATCAACAAACGCACACTCACAATATATCTCCATGTATAATTAACCTTTTTATTATAGATATAATAATTTTTTTGTCCACAATCGGGGTTAACGAAGCATGTTTTTATTATATATTTTTTCCGTTAAAATAGTCAATGTTATACATATTTTATAACTTTTTAACTGTACAAAAATAACATATATAGCCCAGTAGACTTCTTTTTTTAGTTTCTATAGAATAAATTGATTTGAAATTTAAAATATTTCATTAATACGGAAATAAAACATATACATGGAAAAATAAGTTTTTATTTTATTTTTATCGCAATACCTGTGTTAGTATTAATAAAAAAAAATATAATAAATATATTAAGGAAAATTGCATATTTTCTTGCCTGGATATATGTATATATAAATCTTAATTAATTAGTGACCGTAGGCTTAAACTAATAAAATGTATTCTATATTAAAATTAATAGTGGAATTAGCCACACAATAGTTTATATAACTGAATATAATATAATATAATATAATATAATATAATATAATTTAATATAATTTAATCTAATCTAATCTAAACACTATTCAGTTATATGCGTTTAAAGCATTGTATGTGTTTTTATTTTTTATTCTTCAGTTTTCCTTTTTACCATTAATAATAATTGTTTTCTACGTAACGCAATAGTTTACTATTTTTAAAAATCTGGCTAGATCATGGTAAGTTATAAGACTTGTTAAGATGTGTAATGTTTATTGTTATATTTTTGTTAAAAGTTTTCATATATAACTAAATAAATGTATTTAGTTAAAAGTAAAAATTTGCCTGTATCCTTTTTTGTTATTCATTTAATATACTAATGAAAAATATTTATCTTTGGACGGCTCATTATATTATAATGAAATTTGTTCTGAATTCAGGGTGAGTCAAAAGTCTCTATACAATTATCGATTATCTCTCTCCATATATTTGCTGTATGGCCTCCATGGTCACCTAACCTAAATCCCTTAGACTTTTATCTTTGGGGGCATTTGAAAGCTATTGTGTACCAAGGGAAAAGCATCAACATTCATCATCTTAAGAAGCGCATCACTAATGCGTACAACCATATCTCACCTACAGTTTTGAGGAATGTTATTCATGAATTAGAAGAGCGAATGACAATGTGCCACAATGTGCAAGGACAACATATCGAACACATTTTGTGATTTTGAACTTAATTGACATTATTTAATATCATATATTTATTATCATAATATAAACGTTTGATAATTTTGAATGCTTTATTATTGCTTTGTATAAATTTGTTTAGTATGGAGACTTTGTATAAATAATGTTTTTATTTTTGGTTAAATTTTATCAACCTTTGACTCATCCTGTATATCAGATTATTTCTTTTCTATTCATCTTAGATTAATTATTAATAGATTATAATGGATTAAAGTTAGTATTATTATACTCCAATGACTACACTCGCTGAGAAAATCGATAGTTAAGTAATTTCAATTGATTTATTTATAAATATATTTTTATGTTAAATCTTACTGTTTAATGTTAAACGTTAAATGTTAAAGCAAAGAATAATGAAATATGTATGTAATTGAAAATATTTATATAATTAAATAATGCAATTTATATGATTAAACAATAAAATAACAAAACTATTTTTTACAGTAAACAATTTTTCTTAATGTTTAACACATAATTAATTAAACAAAATAATGTTTAAGATAAATGTATATTTTAAAGATACATTATATCAAACTTTTAGTATATTTATTTCCTTATAATATAACTTAACTAAAATAAGATTTTCACAACATTATCTATATATTATGTAGTACGTTGAACGTATTACAAGTGTGACGCATTATCTCAAAATTACGTTTATAATTATTTTGATATATTTTTGTTTTGGTTTCCAGAATACCTACAATAACATGAAATATTTATGTAAAATTTTAGAAAAGAACTTTTTTCGTATGATCTATCTTTGCTATAAATCAGCTATGGCCAAATCTAATTTATATAAGCAATTTTCGAAATTCTAAAATTAATGTTTTTGATTTACAGAATTGAAATTAACCAGGATAATTAATAATCGTAATGTTTTTTTAATTGGAATGTGATTACACATTATAAAATCAAATCAAAATTTATACTTAAACAGCAAATATTTGTATGATTAGTATGTCTATCCAAGAATATTTTAAGGTTATTCTTTAATTTTACAAGCATTAAAAACAAAAGCGATACGCATTTTGAATTTATTATGTAATGACTAATACACTTAAATATTCATTCGTTCAATTCGATTTTAATTTTGTTTAATAATTTTGTATAACAAATATTTAATCGCCTTTATGCAAAGAATATACAATGCAGGTACATAGCACAATTAACACTAGTCATTACAAAACAAATAGAAAACAGGAATAGTTTCTATTTTTATAATGTGTGTAAAATAAAAAAATATATATATATTTTGTAACTACTATCTAATTATGTTGTAAAACTGTAACATTGAGTTATGCAAAAAATACAATTTTGCAATACATACATTTACAAATAGTACTAAAGTCAAAATAGCGTAAGTTAATTATTTATATAATATGCATTGAAAAGCTTGATAATTACATTTTTAGTTTAGGTATAGTGTATACAAAAATAAAAGAATAAATCAAATAAATTGAAAGACATACATTTTTTTCAATATACCATGCTTAACATTATTTATACTACTTTATATTTAGAGTGAGTTTAAAATAATCACTTATATCAATCGTATAATTAATTTTTTAATAAGATTTCAGTTATATGAATATATTTTTATATATTCTTGTAGACTTGAATATGCAATTGGAGTTAGGAATGAAATATAATAGTTTTTTATTATTAAAACACAAAGATGATATTAAGTTTTTGTAAGTTTTTGCATTTTTCATTTAAAAAGGAATAAGGATAATCAAGTTAAACTATTTAATAAATGTAGTAATAATTTTCTAATAAACTTTTATGTTTAGTTAAGAAACTAATTAAAAATAAAAAAATCAAAGAGAAATAATCAAGTTGGCTTAGGTAAATAATTTAATATGTAAACCTTAACTTCTAAATTAAATATATTTACATCTGATACTTTTAAGTGTTATCCAGTTACCATTACAATAAATATAATATACCGTTTTTGAATTGCTCTAATTTTTTGAATTTTTGTTTGTATATTTTGAGATTTGTATGTACACTAAAAATAGTTTCAGAAATATTTAAAATTAAAATAATGATTATTTTTCACCTAATAAACGAATACAAAACAAGGATCATTTATATTAAACATAGCCTGTCTTCTTTAAAATCTAAAGTGTGATCTAGAGATATATTCTGAGTCTGAAATCGAAGTTAAACTAGACTAAAACCTATTATTGAAAATATCATGACTTGATTATTGTACAAGCTCTATATTTCATTGACTAAATTTATTAACCAGTAAGTAACAATCAATTCAACTAGGTGAAATAATACATTAAATATTACTGGAAATATATTCATGAGTATCAGAACGTAGCAGGTGCTTTGCTGTTATAATTTGTGCACAATGTTATGGGAAATAATAATGATGTTAAAACAATTAATATTTATTGATAGTTTAGAAAAGGTTTCTAAGTTTTATCCTTAAAATATGCAAAAATACTGTATGGATAATGACATTATTTTGGATGCTAATTAATTAAATTATTTTTTTGGAGAAGCTCTGTTTTAAAAAGAGCAATAACATCGATAATCTTGATACTATATAATTGTTAGTAGCTATTTTTAGTATATGATCTATTTTGTTTTTATTCTCCAAGTAGAAATATTTTCAAGGATTTATATGTTAATATATGAAAATAGTATGGTGACCTTAATTTATTACAGAGCAGACTATTATGTAAAGTGTGTGACCACTTATTGGGCAATTTAGCGGGCATAAATTTAATGTTAACTGCCAATTAGCTATGTTAGACATTCAACCTGAGTATTTAATGGGAAATCAGTCCACGAATATGCGTCGCCTATTTACTGCGGGTCATTCGTTATTTTTATATTACACTGATTAAATTCACCGTCACCACCCCATCCCCCCCTCTGCCACCCTCTTTCTTAAGTAATATGAACCAACACATAATTGTGTGCTTAGTTGGATATAGCAATGTAGTGGGGTATATAGGTAACCACTATGTTTAGGCTAAACCTCTTTTTGCCATATATGAGAATGAGAGATATTAACTATATAGATATGCATAATATGTAATGCAAAACGCCAGGATATAGTCGCATGTATTGGATATATTTACATTGGGTACAAGTGTATATTTATAGATTAATAATAGGGGATCCAATACCATGAACTTTATACATGGGCCGCATCGCAATGTACATGTGCAAAAGACGATGCTTTACATCTTCCATTTTTCTTTCCAAAAATAGAACCACCCCTCTATAATGTTAGTCTTGCAAACACTATATTCGTGTCAACTTTCCCAGCCGACCAACACGATCTGTGCTTCTATGTGTGTGCACAGTGACTATAAACCTAAGTATTGACTTGTTTATTATATACATAGCTGCCACTGCAGAAAGCTCAACTAATATATATCAAGAGAAGCATATTGATAAAACATGCTACAACATATATTATATATTTATTCGGAATAAGAGATGCATTTTTGATGATTTAAAAGTTGACTTCAATAAATTCAAATATAAAATTATGTGTATCATGCATATTATGTAATCTTAATTAAATTTTCAAGATGTATCACACGTGATCAGTTTCTTTAGTTAGGTATACATTAATTTAATGAATAGCAATTTTGAAAAACAAATATATTGCAATAATAATCGCTATTATATTTGAATTTTTTTATTATATAATATGTATATATTTATTTATTATTTTAAAAGATAAACAATGTGAAAATAATATATAGAAATATTACATCTATGTTCATTTCATAGAACGATTTTTCGTTAATTTTGTATATAAAGGACCCTAATTTTGGTATATTTTAGCCCAACTATTTTATACAATTTCGAAATAAATAAAGTTTTGAAATTTGTTTTTCAAGAAAATGAATGGGATATAAACGTGGACTACGATTAAAGATCTAATATACAAGAAAAACATTAATATTTTTTGATTAATACATTTTTTGACTCCAGGAATTTAAGAATTTTTATGAGAATTGCAATAATAATAATAATTCAAAAAGGGTCTTTTTTGATATTTCGCTTAAATATCTGATTAATCGTAGTCAAATTTAATACATGTGTCACATTTTATTCATTATACGTTAATTGACAGTGGAATAGAAAGCGTCAATTGTAAAAAATTCTTCCGATTTATAATCAATAATAAAGCAAGCATATTAAATTACTACAAACACGTGTTACACTCAATGTTAACAATATTTGGTGTTTTCGACTATTAGATTTAAACCTTTGATTTATGAGGTTGACCTTCAATTATTACACCCTCAATCGTTTTAAATTATTCATTTTAAACACACATTATAATCTAATTAAAACATTTATATTTATATTATAAAAATAAATATCTATTTAAATGTATATATAATTTATTTAAAAGATCCAATTTTTGTTTAGTTTTATTTTATTTATTATAGCGAATGTCTGGTAAATTAAAATAACACATGACTCTTGATGAAGGGTAAACATTCTATCACACTTAATAAAAAAATGTTGATTTGGACAAATAAATTACATGTAATACATTAATTTATTTATAAAATAATTAGTTTAATTAATCTATCAAGTTGTGCATGTACGTAATTTTTTAATTTACTTTAATAATAGTTAGATTACAATGAGTATAAGAAAGATTGGAGTTTCAACTAGTACAAGTTACTTATACCTCATAATCATATATGTATGTATACTGATCGATAGATACACGAAGCATAAAGCACGAATAATACACGAAGCATAAAAAGTTAAACTATTATATCAATTCAAAAATTAATAACATGCGGAAAGGTTTACGGAAAATTTTAAATAGTTAACGTAAAAAGGTAAATGTAGGTTTACGAATTTTATTTTTATTTTACGATGTTAAAAGATGAGTATAACTGTCTATTTGTGTTATCTAACTGAACACTTTTATAGGATAAGAAGTATATCATGTTTCATGAGTGACAATTATTAACTCCAAATAATTATATACATTGCAGGAAACAAGAAATCATATATAATTAGAGATCATGTGGTCACCCAAATTGTAAATCTCTGTTTAATAATATATACGATAACAGTTGAGATGGGATATATAAATATGTGATATTATGCGTATACCACATTTTTATGAGGTATGATTTTTCTGTTTATTGAAATTCAATGATTTCTTATAACTATTTTCACTAAGAATCGTTATTTTTCATTTTAAATTCATTTATTTGTGCGATAATTTTACTCTCTGAAATTCAAAACTAACATAATAGAAATTTCATTAACTTTAATTGTTAAAATATTTCTTCTTAAATATACTCAAAATATGACTAATAAAAAAATCTCATCTTTCTGTTATAAATTTGATTTTATGTCGGATTTTGTTGTATAAATATAATTTTTATATGTCTAGAAAAATGTTGATTAGCTCTGTTTTTGTCTTATCATTATTAATACGAATATAACTCTAACTTTGTTGTGACAAATTATTTATTATATTTATTAATTTGGAGACTGGTGTTGACTAGTATTAAATAAAAATTAATGGTAAGCCTCATCCAAAATACAAATATTGATATTGTTCAATTTATAAAATACTACTGTATAAAAAAAGTTTCAATATCACTATAACATGCTGTATGAAATTCTAAATAAAAGCCGATTTAGTAGACTATTTATAATGTATTATTTGTTTACGTGGACATGTTTCGATTAAGGTTTAGATTCAAATAACTTTTTATGATTAATGTTATTTATATATTCCAAACGATATTTACAAATATTATGTTTTATCATCTCTATCAATAATATTCTTTGAACAAAATTTCTAATACATTGTGTTCCAAAAATGCACAAACGAAATTTCAGTGATGTATAACAGACAAAACATACATGTGTGTCAAACAAAATTATATTACAACTTATTCGTATATTACAAAAATTCACCTTAAACCACCCTCTACGACCTCAAGTAAGAGGAAGCCCCAATTAGACGATTAGCAAATTATATTGCATTTGATAGAATACAACAGCTGGTTCTAATAATTAATACTTTGCTAGAATAATATCTATGGGGTAATCCTGAAGTTGTAATAAAAACGTGAAATATTTCGGTATCCGATGAAGTTTTAAGTTTTTTGTATTATGATTTTCCGCATACGTATAAACCTATATTCTTTTTATATATTTTTATTGAGTGTTAGACATCTCAGTTTATGTATTTTGAACATTTATTATAGATTATTAGTTTAAATGATAATTACATTTAAGATATATTTGTACACACTGGATAATTATACAATATTCTGATTAACATTAAAAAAAAGTTTTACTAACAAAAATGTATAATATTATCTGTATTATGTTAGAATATGTCTGTTATAAAAATTATGTGATATGAACTTACTTCCGAACTTAGTATGATTGCCTATAAAAGATGACTAAGAAATATAATGGCCAAGTAAAAATTAAGACCAATCAAAATGAATTAATTTGTGATTTATTTCATTAAATAGCGAGTAAACAATAAGCTCATAAATGGAGTGTAAATTATGATTAATTAAATCTTCAATATAATATTGTAATACATTTACTTATTTCCTAATAAGTAATTCAAAAAAGTGTTTTGTAAAATATCTAGTATTTATAAGGTTATGCATTTTTAGTCAGATCAATACTTTCCTTATGAAAATATTGGCTTTATTTCATAAATTATATACACCTAAATAAAATAGAAAAGCAAAGATTTATGATAGTATATGAAAGTTTATTTTTGGTAAATGCTTTGTAACTAATTTCAATTGATACTGCAATGTAAAATATATTGCATGCATACATAAAAATAAATTTCATATAAGGATCTTAAATATAATATAAATAAGATTATTTATGTGTTATTCAGTAAAGCGTTATGTCTGCTATAATACATGCGCTATAAAGGTTTTTGACATTCAATATGATGATAAATATAACCCCCTGTAAAATTACTTCACTAACAAAAATGGGAAATTTCAAATTACAATTAGAGACAAGCTGTCGTTTTATCAGAAAATGATAGATTAGACTATACATGGATGTATGTCTTTGGACTGTTATCTATAAGGTGTAAAAAACGTACATTTAGTCCTACATCTAGTAATATATACATTAATTGCAGTATCTTTAGTTTGGATATACATATTATATATATAAATCATGTACATATATATGTATATATTATATACATATACTTATGTTTAATAGGCTTTCTAAATGCATATATAGGCCGTGACATTATTGCAAAGACTGATTTAATAAACTTTTCACTGCACTTTTGGCGCATCACCTTTTGTCAACGTATTGTGTAGTGATCGCTAATTTTCGTAACTTAACTTTTCTTAAGATGAATAAATCTTTTCTTACCTGTATATAGAGTGAAATATTGCAATAAACTATATATTAAGTACATCTAGGCAACCAGCCATCCATGTTTCCTAGCTTGTTTACAAGCGCTTCTTCTAGTGTCCTTCAAAATGTCAGATGAACTAACTAACCGTTTGTATTCAATGCATTTTACCGCGTTCCAAATATTGTCGAGAGTAAACCTATACCTAAATTGCCAGAAATTAACTAATCACCAAATACCCATACATATTATACTATGTCTTTTAAATAACAAACTAATATTACAGTTAGAGTATGTATCTAAAAATAGATCACGTCAGTAATAAACTTCATGCCGCCGATAATCGTATAACAGTCGTTAAAGTAAATTGGTCAATCAGTTTAAAGCACTAGATATTAACAACATTGTTCATGTGTATATTCATGCATTTTTGACATTTTCCCACCCTTCAGCTTAGGAGGTATGTGTTAAAAAAGTAAAATAAATTAAAGCAATTTACTGGATAATGTATCTATATAAGCATTAATCACTTTACCAGTGTTAAAAATGTTCGTTAAATGTGAATGCTCATTAATTTTAGAAAGATATTTTTTTGTGAAACGTTAATTTATTAAATTGGCAATGAACACAGATACCATCTTAATATGTATTGATATTTGAATTAGTGAAAGTCATGCATTTTGACTGGAAATGTTTAAAGTTATATGTTGTCAAAGTTTATGTTGTCGCTATATTATTATAAGTCTGTTTTAATGATCATAATTAAATTATCTTTCAAATACAAATATTAATAGCACATTTATGGTAAGACATAAATAATGGGCCTAATATGCCAATATAGTATTGTAAATAATTAAAGGAGAAAAAGTAAAGAAATATAATGGAAGAATATTCACATGTGTAAATTAATAACTACAAATGTAATATTGAAGTTTTAGATAATTATATTGCATATTAGAATATATTATACTTGTATAACTGATACAATTTAACAGATGGTTTCATAAACTATGCGGATTCTGTAAAATACATATGTGAGCCTTTTTTGAAATTCGTTTTTTATAATCAATATTCCAGTACTTTTTTAACCACATACATTAAATCTACCTTTCAGGTTGTTGTTGAGGTTCGAGTTGTATTCTTGAAGATTGGGGAGATTGACACACTCAAGGAGATTTACCACGCCGACGCTTTCATTCAAGCTAAATGGAGGGAACCTAAACTGGACAACCAGACAGCTGAGGTGAGAATGTCCGACTTCTTGACAATCAATAAATCGATGACTTATCAAGAATCAAGATTCGTGTTTAATCTATAATTTAGACTATTTAGTAGAGTAACATTCGTATGACGATGGTACTTAAAATAGCCTAAATATAGAAATACATCCATAAAACTTGCATGTTTAGTTAGAAATACATTTGTATTGTATAGATTAATATTATAGTTATTTTAGATAATATTAAAGTTTATTCTGTGCGAAAATTTTATTTTAAATATACCCTCTAGTAATTTACAATTAATTAATTTAAAGTAAAAAATTGGTCAATAGATTCACCAGTAATCTAATACATTTTTTTTTAAGTTTTTAAGTTTTAAAATATTAATAAATATATTATATAATTTAGAGCATTTAGAATACAATATTTTAATAATTGATATATAATTTCTTGACTATTTCACTTTTTTTAAATGTTTTCATTATCAATGAATTATTATTACTAAAGAAGATATGAAATTATTAGAACAATAATTTAATTTTGTTATTTTCTAAATTATGCTATTGATAAAATGAAGGAAAATGATAGAATATATAAAAAGATTTTATTCTGTACCATGACCATTGATACTTACACATACATGTATACATTTGACCATAATCTTATAAAATATAATATTCTGTTTTAAAATCAATTTTTACCTCACTTTTATGACGCAATTCAATTTTACACTGCTGTGTAAAACCAGTTGTAGGTGTTTCATCCCCAAAATGTACATAGCCTTACTAGAACAACAACAATATGCTTGCTTGAAATATATGTAAATATAAATATTAATGACTTAGATACTTTTTCTTCAATTTCTAAAGATATGTATAATATGATTCCCTAACATTATTTATTCCTTTTGAAAATCAACAATAAAATGTTGATAGAATTACCATTTTCATAATCTTTACAGCAGATATGAGCTTTAATATCTATGGAATTTTTAAATTAATAATCAAAGTGCTAAAAGTTCATTCGTACAATTAGATCAAAACATATGCTATAAATCTAACTCTATTAGCATCAATCGTAAGTGAAATGACATGACTTTGTACTTTTAGTATTTACAGTCGACTTATAAAAAGTTTTAGACATGATTTCATTTTTATAAACCTTTTTTATTATAACATTCTGTTCAATACATTTAAAAACAAAATATCATTTACTACATTAAAAAATATACAAATTATTTTAAAAAGGGTTTGTAATTATACAAAATTATATCTACCCATATATAATTTATTCTGAATTGGGGGATATTTCCAGAGCTGTTTCTAGGCAATGTAATTACCATTTGTATTTACAGGGTAACAACAACAATCTGACACACAAACATAATTTCCAACATGTGCGCTTATTAAAATTTACCTTTATTAGATATGATCAGGAGATGGATAAAGTCCACCCACCACATAAAACATTAATATATATATATAATAGAATAATTCAATATTGAAAAGTAATATTGAGCGGTCGTTGACCCTCTCGACGAAAATATATCGTCTGATCGATGGTTACGTATGTCAATCTTTTAATTTAAGAGGAGATCTTAATTTTTCCGCATATATCAATAAAATGTTAATATCCACACTCTCACCCTTATAGATTTATCTGATCCATATTACACATTAAGTTTAAACTTAAGTGGGCAAAAGTGTGGAAGGGGAACGATAATAGTGTACAAGTACAAGTCGCCTGCAGCTGCGGTCCATATATTTTCTGCGGAAATTAGGAGTACATTGAATTGAGAAAGATTTACACCAATAACCTAGGTATTGCTAAGTTTATGGTCAAAGATGGGTACACGGGAATACATGCACAGGCGCGCTCTACTTACAGTATAACATGCACTACATTCGCCTCATTATATGCGTTCAATATTATTTATGTAACACAAAAATTCAGTATTATGCCATAAGACATTATAACATTATAATATTTACATGCAGATATGGATAGTAAGTAAGTATAATTTATGCATACCAACGTATAACAAATAAATCCATAAAACTATATTGTGGTTGCAGAGATTCGGCAAGTATCTTCTTACAAGAGTGCATTCATCCACGTACAGACATACAGAAGCATACTATCGGGCTGATCTAAAAATGGAATTGAACGGGAGCGATTTGCCACTCCACTCCTTCCTCTTCCCTAATCTATAACTTCCTTTGCACTTTGCATTGGCTATATCCTTGCGAAAGAAATTACCACAAGCAGGGTGGGCGTCTTAGTCGACGCGCATCTTATTCTTTTTCTGGTATAATTAGAAGAAAACTGCTTGATCGAAGACAAATAAATTCTATTTTATAGGCACATGGGTAGATATTTTTTCATAAATTTCTCCTTGTGTTATTAACATATTCGTCTAGAGTGATCAGAAAAATAATTATTTTTCTTTATGTGAATTTCCACCCAGCTCTCTTTATGAAACCCGTCAACAAATATTTTTGGAGGAGATCGGAATGTTCCATACTTTCTAGGTTAAACTCGATGTTATATTTGGAATACACCGGTGTTCAAATTTGTGAAATATTTTGGTCTATACATTGTATGTATACTCTTACATCAAGCGTACAGGCATTTCACGCTCTAGTTATGTAATTTGTTAATAAAATAATTTTGTAAATGTTCAAATCGTTTGCGACAATTTTTAAAATAAAATAATTTCTATTTATGGTATCGGTACCAGTAAATAAAAGATGAATATCTATAGCGTATTATGTTTGCAATGTGTATTATTTATTAATGAGTTGAATTTTTGAAACAACGTAACGAACATCTGCAAAATAAAATATATTTTCATATAAGTTTCAAATGTAAGTATCAAATTAATTCTTGTCAGGGAAATGTTTTTGCTTTTACTACTTTTTTATATGATTACACAAACCACACTAAACTACCAAACTAAATCCACACACTTATGTAAAAATGATTTTTGTAATATATATTCATAATTCAATATTTTATATATATATACTATGCTCAAATACTTATAGGTATTCTAATAATAAGTTGTAATATTTAATAATATTTAATTATCTGTATTCATGCTTTGTACTTAGTCGCATATATTTTTTACTACATAATATATGTATGTAATGTATTTATTTTCTAACAACAAACATTGTGAATAATATTTTATCTTCAAATTGTAAAGTTGACCAACTAGACCTCAAAAGAGTTTTTGGGTTTCGGTTGTTTATTTTTGAAATTATTATTTTTTAATTTTAGACATTTATAGCTTTATTAATTAATGTATACTAAAGTGTGTTACTGGTAATTGTAAATGAAACATTTTGATAAATATATACATTTATTTCTAAATAACACACAATACAGTCTATAGTTCCAATAAGCTTATAAGAGATGCTTAATAAAGTGTTATAATACAGAATCATAATCTTTAAAAAGCATTTTTATATATAAATAAAACAGTCAAATAAAAAGTTTATATTATTAAAAACTACATTTTCTTTTCAAATTTAGAAGATAAGCTGTATTCCCATACCTGAATTTAAAAATATATTAAAATATAACATTGTATATACTAGTTATGTTAATTTTCTGAATGAAATATGAGTAGATATGATACGATTTCATATAATTTTTTTTATTTTACATGATATTTCTTAGTTTAATAAAAGTAACTTTTGAATTATTAAAAACTAAAGGATTTTTATTGTGTAGTGTGGTTAAAATATGTTTGATTTGTATGTTTTTAGCTACTAGACATAGGAAAATGTAGGTCATATATAATAAGACATACTGGCATACTTTTATAAATAATAAATGTCAATTTTAAGTTTAATATATTGAATTATTCTAAAGTGCAATCATGGTTTATTTAATTTATTTCCACGTAGTAATAAATAATTATTCCTTTGTATGCGAATATGATAGAGAAAGAACTATTTACAATTTTAAATGATAAGCATATAACGATTTATATATTAATTATTTTGTATAGATTGAATGATCTTTTTGAAAAATATGTACATTTTTATAGAGTTTTAAAACAATTTTTTGGAGATTGTAATCATATATTTAATTTTGCTTTTGTCGGAGAGTGAAGTTGTTGTAGCCTTGCAAACGTTAAATTTTGTTAAGGCTACATCTTAATAACCACACTATTCATTTGAACTATTTAGTAGTCGAATCTTGTCTTCTACTCGAGCAGACTGTTAAACAGTTTTCTAATTAACTCAAGTTCCAGGCACTTAGTATTTCCGTATTTACTTATTCACATAGTTTTAGTATTGTTAGTTGATAATTTTTGCTTTTACTATGTAAACATAATATATGATATATATATATATGTATATACGATATATCGAGATTTAAAATAGAAATCGCTGTTGATGCATTCGAGTTACTTGAGAAGAAGCATTTTTTTAAATAAGAGTGTTGATTTCTAAGCGAAATAAATCTTTGGCATTCATGACACATAAAAGGTAAAGTGTAAATCCTAACAGCAGACGACCCAGATTCATATCACTTTCGATCAACATTAAGTGTAATTAGGAAGGTAACAGAAACCTCATAAATCTTATAAAAAGTAATGAAACATCATAAAGTACCTTTGCTTTGTAAAATCATCGGTCGACCTGCATACAATGATTTTTCATTACTCAAGTATTAGTATGTGACCAACAAATGTGACCAATGTTATGCGTTATGAATATAATTTCATGTGTCATCTATGATGTCAATTGTTAGTTTAGGTAACTCATATCAGGGAATGTATTATCAAAATGCCATATTATATAATATATTTCCTTTTTTCTGGGAATGTTTTCTATTTTTATGTTACACAACCTCTATAGATGTCTGTATTCATGCCCCAGTATGCTTAGTACACAAAACACAATTTATACGTAAGACGAAATAAGGTAAAACAATTATGTATACGTAATTTGTGTATCTTACAAAATATAGACTATGGTTCAATCTAATTTTGTAAATATAGAATATATATATATATATATATATATGTGTGGGTGTGCGTGTGTGTTGGTGTGAATTTATATGTATATTTATACATGAGTTAAATAAATATTAATTTTTGCAGGTACTGTTAGAAAATGTTTCGGGAAAACCCAATTTACAATGAGATAAATTAAACATAACTGATATACGCTTATTTATGTATCATGTGAATGTAGGTACATTTTATGATAATTCTAGCAAAGCTTATTGAAATGATTCAACTACAGAAAAAATGATATAGTATTTAATAAATTATATGTATAGTTACGGCCGTGAAATATAAATATCAAAAGTTTTTATCCTAAATAAATAAGTTTTGCTTATTATCATAAATATATTTATACTATATCAATTGATAAACACGTCAACTTTAAAGCATAAAGAGGTTTAAAAAGTATTTTAAATGTTACTTGAATTATTTCGTAAATTTCGTAATATGTCTTACATCTTACATCTTGGTAAAATTTATGTTTCTAGAGTATTATTATCAAAACATAAAATTGAAAATTTAGTTGTGATATTCGGTTTGACTAATTGGTAGTGATTTAATAATGTACTATGAAATATATTTTTCTAATATAAACTTTATAAAGTATGCAAGAACCATTTTTGTTTGAATGAAAAATTCAATATTTTGCGATTGTGAAATTGGATTTTAAAATTAGTTTTCTGTTTTAAAGGAATTATTTTGTGTGCTTTGTACGATTTAGTTTGTATCTTAGTTTTAAATTAAGATATGTAGATACTGTTAATGCATGAAAATATTTTTTTATATCAGTAGATGCAGAAAAATCTAATGAAATACTGATTGTCAAAACTTGCATGTGTATCTTAAGTACAAAACATTGTTTTAAATTATAAAATAGGGATAAATAAATGATTTACTATAAAGACTGCAAATATAATTTAATCCTAAATAGTTATTTCAGATATTATATTTCTTTATAGAATATAAATATTTTATACCCATTTGATTAAATCTAACTGTGAGTAATTATTAATATTGAATTAATATTAAAATTCAATTTAATTTCGTTTCAGTAAACTTTATTTCATATTATTATAATATTTGCTTAGCTGGGTCACTGCATATTGTGGATTGTCACTGTGGATTGTTCACAAAATACACAATTAGAAGGAGTTGATATGTAATTGTGTATACATACATGTACGTGTATTTATGTAATAACTGCATTGTACATTATACTAGTTAAAACACAATCACCATATACATTGATACTACTGTACAATAAACGATGCAATAGTACAGGATTTTGAGTACTAATTAATTAAAGTACTATTAGATTTACTAGTTAAGCACAACTGGATATATCAATACATTATTTTGCATTATGTCAAAACAATTGTATTATGTTTTAAAGATTGAATTTTCAAATTCATTATACTATATACAACAATAATCACATTACACTAAATACACTATATTATATTTTTATATTTTATTTATTTATTATTATATAACACTATATAATACTATATATTTTATTCTGTTATTCATTATACTATACATACTATTATAGGTTTATGCACTGTTACAGGTACACTACGATGTCTCTATTTCTCTAACGACTTGAGTATTCTCCGTTAGACAAACTAATCCAATTTAGATTATCTGAAGCAGTATTGATGATACCTCTTTATGGCTTATATACCATAGAATCTTAATCTATACATATATTATATATTTAGTTTATATCGTAGAACAAATATGTGTTGTGTTTAATTCTCCATGGATTGTTTATACAAGAAGTAAATCGAGACATAAAATATAATAAATTTCAGAAAACATGAAGATCTATAAAGAGTGTCATTCAATTGCATTAAACGCAACACTCGCAAACACTGGTTAAATAGTATGCAGGAAACTAATGCTATTATTTTATGTTGATACTGTTTAGATGTTATGTGTAAAATAAAGTTAGAGGCAGCTTTTTTTTGTTAATGTTTCCATAACTTGTACTAATAATACAATATGCCAAACTAAACAAGAACTCATTGCATTATCTCCAGGAACTTCAACAGCACGACTTGGACCGATATTGGAGTCCACTTCTCTTCATTGACAACATTCTCAATGAGTCCAAAGACCAATACTGGTTGTCCGCACAGCTCAATGACAAAGACGAAGTGACTATTATTGAGAGGCGGAGGGTCAAGGGAGTCTTCCTGGAAACTTTGGAACTCAATGACTTTCCATTGGATGTACAGGTGCGTTCTAAGAGTGATTGTAAAGAAGACAAAAAGTGTACTTTAGTATGTTTGGTATGTACAATGTATGTTTTATTAATGATGCATTTATTTTATTGTATTCTAAATTGTGCATCATATGAGGATAAATATCACTTCCATATGCGTTACTTGTAGAATGGTTCTCAAATCTGGATATATATGCATGTCAAAATATAATGTGTAATATTGTAGCAATATTTTGTAGTATACTTCTGATAACGAAATTAATTAAAAATAAGTTTTGCATATTAAATTATCTTTTCCTGTCATATCTAATGTCAATAACAAACATATTTAAAAGAGAGATTGCAATTTTTTTTCTGACATTAAACAATGATTACAAAATAATGATATCAATTCATATATTTTTACGAATTAATAAAGTATAATACACGAGGTAGTGTTATATTTTATTTTCTGTACACTTTTACGTTCATGGTTTACAAATATAGTAAAAAAATACAGATTAAATGTTCCTTATAATTGCAATCTACTTATTTAGAATAAACATATATTTTCTATTAAAAATAATAAAATTGTGTTATAATAAATATGAACTTTAATTGCAAATATTAAAAAATATTCTTCACTAATAATATATTAATTTTAAAGTTCTAACATTTTTTCTGGATTATTATTAATTAAGGCTATAGCTGTGATTCTATTTGGTAGTATACTTTTCATATCTATAGTATATTATAAAATTAATAGGCATTGTTGAAAAATATTTATTTACGATTAACTTGATTCCAGAAACCATAGTTCGATTAAGTATTCAATTTGAAATCAACTGATAAGTATTAATCATTGATCATTATCGCCACATGGCACTATTATTGCACTTTTCTTTATTACTTTTGTAATATTATAATTTAGAATAGCGCGTTTTAAGTTATGAAAAACTTGTACTAAAAGCAGTTTTAATATTAAAATTTGTAAAATACAAATCAAAGCATATTTTAAATAACTTTTGAAATATTTTTGTAAAGAAAAATATATATTTGTGTGTATTTCTATTTTATACAGCTATACAAATAATTAATAGGACAGCAATGCTGATGCTCTCTATATTATATATTATACAATATACTGATAGATCAACAATTTTTATCATATCAACTGAGTGCGGATATTGAACGAGCGTACATTTTTCCTACTCCATTACTATAATAAGTAAACATACAAGCACACAAATACACCATCATATATATATTATCAAATATTTCCTTCCAACATCTCTCCCCTCCCCTTCCTCTTCCCTCTATCACAAACCAACCTCGCACTCGGTAGGATTTGACAATAACGATCACCTCGGAAAGACCCGATACTGAGATTGACTTGATTCCGGATGACAATGAAATCAGCGGGATCAATATTGGCACTTTTGTTGATCAGCAGGTTAGTTTTGCCGCGCCTCGACCTCCATTCAATCGATTTTTTCCGATTGTACAATTATCATCATGAATGTGTTATGTGTAGCTTGATATCGAGCTTTTTATAGCCATAGTATAAAATGAATCGTTTAGTATGATATTTTTGCAGATGAAATCGATGGACTTGTAGAACCAATAATTTTTTCGCGTAATTTATCCTTATATATTACTTTTTTTCTTACTTGTACGAACGATCGACTTTAACGCGATAAGAAGAATGATATATTTTGTTATACGATGCGCATGAAAAATTGCTATTAATTGCACTTTAGACGGAATACTATAATATATTTTAAGTTTATCCTTTTAATAAAATATTACTAAATCAATTTATTATTAATATACTCGAACTGTACATCACAACAAAGTATATAATTAGTAAAAAACAATAGTTACTTAGTATACATATATACCTTTAGATACATACGATGCATTTCTGCACACTTAAGATGTTTTATAATTAGAAATAAGGAAATAAACTATTGCTAAATCTTTTGAAAAATTAAAATTAAATAAATATAACAAATATATATTTTTGTCAGTCAATAGTAGATGTAAGTATTTCTTTAATTGAAATAGTGCAATCATTTGTAGTAGTGTAATCAATTGTAGTAGTGTAATCAATTGTAGAAATAAGGAACGGTATATATCAGTCAATAATGAACAGTACTCTTTAGTAGATTTAATGCAGATTAAAAATATAGCGCAGACTTGTAGATATAATGTAATCAATAATAGAATAATAAATTAAAAGAGTAAACCACAGCGGCATAGTGCATTTTTTCGTAGATTGCAAATAAAAATGCCACGAGCGCGAATTTCCGTACAAGATAAACAACGGCTAGTAGACGCCCAAACATGTGGAGACGCCTATTTAGATTTATCTACTATTATATTTACTATTGAATACCTTATACCGCTTTTGAAAATTAGGATTCTATTATTGAATGAAAAAATCTGTAATTAACAAAGTAATATCTACTATTGAATACCACTGTTGAAATTTGATTTTGTACTATTAACTGAGAAAACCTATATAAATGAAAGTAGGAAAAATATTTTAAAGTAATATATTTTGTTCAATATATTTAATAGTGATCTCGTATATTAATTTACATATGACAATGATTACAAAAATATTGATTCGCTTAGAAACAAATCTTTGGAATCGAATTTATGTAACTATGACAATTCAAACGATCTATATATAGACTAGAAACATATTACAAATATACAATTAGCTTGATTTAATGTGCATTATTAATATATTATTTTTATTTAATTATAACATTTTGTAAAACTTTCTTTTAATATCAGTAAAACATGTAGAAATAGATTTTTGTATAATGTAATAAATAATATTAAAATGATTATTAATGAGAAATATAAAATTATGAAATTTCACAACAACGAATAATTATGAACAACGTTTTACTCTAATTAAATTTCCCTACAATTTATACTACATTAAAACTAAACATTTTGTTTAGCAATATATTTTGTATATGTGTGGCATATTGACATAACAGTGATATTACTAATTCTTATTTTATTAACAAATCACAAATTTAATAACTGCAAGATAACTTTAAACGAAATCAGTTTTGTGTATATAATTGTAATAAATATTTGTTTAAATCAAGTTAATTTGACTTGATTGAACATTATTTATTAGTCTTATTTTTTGTTAATTTCCGATTAGGTTTGAAACAATTAACATATTTTATAATATTTCAACCTTTTTCATTTCCTAAATTTATTTTGATTAAATAAAAAATCTTCTTGATAAAGCAAAATAAATATATATATAATGTAATCCTTTTGAACTAATAACGGTTAACCTTGTTAATGTATATTGTTGATTAAAATATAACATTTAAATTTAATGAGGTTTTCTTTATAGACCTTGAAACTTGATTATAAAATTGCCGTTTATTGGAAGTAAAATAAACATATATTTATCTAAACGTTTTCGTATTAGCATACATCATCAGAGAGCAAAATAAAATAAAATGACTATATAGTTTTAAAATCGATGAATAAACCATTTAAGTACAAATATTAATATATAAAACACAAATCAGTAACTTATTACCAAGCGTGCAGATCTACTTGCATATAACTCGATATCATTGGTGTATATACAATGAATT
Source organism: Invenusta paracnida (assembly GCA_036023295.1). Taxonomy (NCBI): domain Eukaryota; kingdom Metazoa; phylum Platyhelminthes; order Proseriata; family Coelogynoporidae; genus Invenusta; species Invenusta paracnida. Next base: position 35,386 of record JAYRBW010111580.1, read on the forward strand.
AGTTACGTAGACATAAATAAAACTATATACCAATATTAACACGACAAAGATAGACTGGCAAATTACATAATTCAAGATATAGGTATACATAGAAATTAAATACAATAAAAGTACACTGGAATATTAAAATATATTTTTGTGTTCCAAAAAAACTATCCAGTATATTTGTATTGTATTTAATTTCTATGTATACCTGTATCTTGAATTATGTAATCTGCCAGTCTATATCTTTGACGTGTTAATATTGGTATGTAGTTTTATTTATGTATACGTAATTAATTCATTTTCTTTTCTATATACACCAATGATATCGAGTTCTACGCTAGTTGATTTTAACGATTGGTAATAAGTTACTGATTTGTGTTTTATATCTTAATTGTACTTAAATGATACACCAATTTTAAAACTATATTGTCATTTTATTTAATTCTGTTTTCTGATCATATTTTGTTAATACGAAAACGTTTAGATAAATCTATTTTTATTAAAAAAACCTTTAAACGTTCTGTATTATTTCAATATAATTTTGTTTTTGCGTTTTTGGAACTTAGCTCTAAATACATGCAAACTTTTTATATGTAAATGAAACTATTTTAAAATTGCTATTATCTTTTACAAACAGTTAAAGTTTATGTCGATTGTATTAATTATAAAAATATTAGGCTTAAATAATCGATCAATGTATAAAAATGATTTATTTCAGTCATTAAAATACAATTTCCGCATTTAATATGCTTTTATATGTATAGATTATGTATAGAAGTTACATGCAACTACATTTCCGACAGAATACTATGAATTGGTAATATAGTAGCGACCTACAAAATCATGAAAATATTTAGTTACAAACATATAAATTAAAAAAATCACAAATATGAGATGTATTTAAAATACAGACTTATTTTTCTTCTCCGTATGTATCATTGCATCAAAATATATAATATTAATATGTTATCGATTTCAGGTTACTCTTTTATTTCCGTAACATTTTGGCAAATAATTTTCTAAGTTATTAGGTTTCTCTGTAAATTTCGTAGTCATATAAAAGCGGGTAATTTTAAATTGTTATTATGAAGAATATATAGAAAGTTGTTTAATTAAACTTTAGAAATCATTCCATCTCAACCATCTCATCCATCTCAACCATCTCATCCATCTCAACCATCATAGGATATTTTCAAGAAAGCAGCTGCCAATAAAGACTTGCGTGCGACATACATCTTAAGAAGTTTGGAAATTAATTAAAAATATCCATATTGAGCCCCATAAAAATAATTTATACATTTATGAGACGTTACTAATATATATAATATTGAATTTTTATAATTTAGTTAAATAAAATGTTTTATATTTACACTTTTAACTTATTTGGAAAATATTATTAGCAAAAAATTACTCGAAAAAAAATTTCGGTTTATATTGTGTTTGGTGTTGGTGTTAAATGATGTTGGTGTTTCTATCGATAATATTTAAGCTGTATATTTATATGCAATGGTGTTATGGATATTGTTAAATCTAAATTTCGTTTGTGTAATTGTTTCATACATATAACTTTTACTTTTACCCCTACTTTTTTTAACTTCCTGGTACCCTATAAATTCGACATTTATATATTCATTAAATAATGTTAGCAAAATAAATTATATAAATTATATAAGTTAATAGTTTGAAGTTAAAAATCTAATTATGCCGTTATGTACATACCAGGTTTAAAGAAATACATACTTTCCGTAAGTTTTAAAACATGTTGTGATTGAGAAATACTATGGGATGCATATATTTTATAAGACATTTAATAAATCATTCACTTAAAAATATTAGAGCTTTAAGTTGAAAAACTTTCAAATAATAAATAACTTTCAAAGATTTCATTTTTATAAATAAGTTGAATATACTCGCAAGTGGCATAATATACAAAGATAATCTAATATGTATATATCACATTAATTACTATACATGAATATCAAATATATATAAATATTAAAGTTCACATGCTATAATGTTTGCTCTTATTAGTTCAAAATTGACTTTTACTCGAAAATAAAAAAATATTTTGATAGATAAATAACATTATCTAAATAGTTCTAATATGAATAAGTAAACGCTATCTATACCGGGTGGGGGGCTGAATCAGCCCCCCTGTTTTATTTTTGCTGCCATTGTTATTTGAAAGATCGCGTGATCTTCAGCTTTTATGACTTTTCCTACCTTTATATTTAACAACTTTTAATAATATTTTCATCATTGTCACCCCCACAGGGGTCTGCTATACGCCTCTAAAGTAGGTGACCCCCATATATTTTATTTCATCTAATTATAAGTGAAAACAACAATATGTATTAAATCGGGGTGGATATTAGTGAAATCTTTTTCATTGATAATACACAATGAACCACCAACACGCACTATAATATTCAGATACTCAGTACTTTATTATATAGTTAATAATTTCGAGTAAAGTTGAGAAATATAAAAAAAGGGAAAAAAAATGTTTTACTTTTTTTGGTTTACTTTAAAAATTAGCTCTAACTTTTTTATAAAAAAGAAAGAAAATGTGTATATTCAAAGTCATCTGTAGATCATTTTAATTTAATTGGGTGGCAATTTTCATCACTATAGTTCGCTCCGAAAGTAGATTTCAATGAGGGTTTGCCCCCCCCCTCCCGGTACCTGGCTGCGTTAAATAGTCCGGTAAGGATAGGGTTAAATGATTTTTTTATTAATTGTTAAACTAATACGGAGAAGGAGAAGGAAGAGGAATACCATGGAGATAGTAGCGGAGGCAGAGATAAGAGTAAAAGTGGCGAGGAGAAGAGTGGAGTGGGGAAATAGATGGAACATTTTCTGCTACCTGGTCACCTAACATTTTCACTATCCAGGCTATCTAGGTAGCTATTAAAAACAAGCTTTCACTTCAGAATCCCTTTCAAATTCCACTGATATGATCTCGATAATGTTTCAAATAATGGCGTAAATCAGGCAGAATTTTGGTTAAAATTTGTGGTTATATATTCTATAAAAAGGTATTATAAACAGAGATGTATACTTGATAACAGGAGTCTCTTAGATTACACTGATCTTACTGATTGAAATATACAGGAGAAATCATTATACATGTTGAATGAAATTTTGCAGAAAGGCATTTAAAATATTTATTTTATTATCTTGTAAATATGCATCGAGCATTTCGTGAACAATTCCTACTTTTAACAGGAAAGTCGACTCTTAATTTCCAATAAAATCTGGAGGGCCGAATATATATATAATCGATAAATATTGTTATTACTTTAAAATCAAAACATTTTATTAATAATATTGCATAAGAAAGGATTTTTTGTTATATGGATATTTGTACTTCTTCTTCTTCTTTTTCTGGGTCACCTTGCGTAGCTAGGTGGCTGGACACTGTCTGCGTCCGATCGCCTCCACGAACTTAGGGATGCATTTTGGGGAACTTGAAGATGTTGTTATCTTCGTCAATTTGTAGGATTTTATTTCTCTGGGGGCCCCATCGAGGGCACTTGAGGAGCAAGTGTTCGGCGTCCTTCTCCGCCCCATCGTCGCATTCTTCACAATATGGGTTAGATGCCTTGCCGATAGAGTGGAGGAACTTATGGAGAATAGGGCATTTGCAAGTTTTCAATTGGTGGATAAGGACATTCTCTTTCCTCGTGAGGTCTGCTGCGTTTTTGGCACTCCTCTTGTACCATTCGGAGTAGTTCTTGCCATTCTTCACGACTCGTCTCCTGGCAGCGAGGGCAACAGCCTCAACCTCGATGGGCGTATCTTCCTGTTGCATGCCCGTGCCTACCTTCGCAGCTTCGTCCGCCTCCTCGTTGCCTTGGATATCTCAATGTGAAGGTATCCAGTGCATCTCTGTCCTGACACCTGTGCTATATGTAATTGTTGAGCGCTTTTCAGAATGCAGGCCACATCGTTACTGCGGTTTTTGCTGCTGACGCATTGGACTTTTTCGAGTGCCGACTTGCTGTCTGTGAGGAATCTGATGGTTTTCCCTTTTTTGTCTCTGGTACGTTAGTGACCTTCTTGATGCCATGTCTGAAGACTTTGAGTTCTGTCGTACAGCTGGAGCACCATTTTTCAGTCGGGATGGCTAGGGTCTCCTTGTCGCCGTTCGCACAATATATGATGATGCCTCCGCCTCCGTCCTTTATGCCGTCTTTTGCTGACCCGTCTGTATAGATGGCGGTGTCGATCGGGTCCAAAGTCTTCAGGTACTCTTCTGCTTCGTTCTTCCTCATCTCGGCTGCATCGGTGCGCAGTGTTTCTCCGCCTGTAGACGTCGCAACCTTAATGTTGTTCTCTGACCATGGTAGGGTATCCGAACCAAGCACTCTGAGTTCTTTGGGAATTTGTTTGTTCTCCCCGATGATACTGGCTTCTAGGCCGATGTTTCGCCACCCTTTGCTGTTCTTCAGTCTAGTCTTCTGATGCTTCTTGGCTAGTTTACTTAGTGGGTCTTCGTCGCCCTTTCGCATAGCTCTTTCGTATAACTTGGTGGCTTTCGCGGTGCTTCTGCATTTGAGGCCTTCCAGGTTCGCTTCTTTATCAACCTCGTTTGCTCTGGTGTTTCTACAGCATCCTGTGATAATCCGCGCTGCACTGTTTTGGATAGTCTAGATCTGGCTACTGTAGTACATTTGTATAGTATATTTGTACTTGCAGATTTTGTCGTAATTTTAGAGTCGACCGTTCTGTTAAAATAGTTTTTTTCGGCGATCCCCATATTATATCACAAATAAAACAATCGACAAATATTGATCTAATAACTATTGGTGGGCTGTTTTAAATAGTTTTAACAGTCGGATACATTGAAATGGATAAATGAACTACTATAAGTGAACTTTTGTTTAAATCGTTGAACCTATTTGTTTTTTTAATAAGCGAAAAAAGGCTTCTTTTTAACATTTGATAGATAGACAAGGTCTCCTAAAACTCGCGATATCTCGGTTAATCGGGTATCTATTTAAAAGTGGCTTTCACTGCTAACATGTGCAGAACATTTTTGGGGTAAAGTCTTGATAATGTTTCGGTAAGATATGATTGTATCAGGTAGAATTTTTCATTTGAACATTCTCCTGGTATCTCATCTATAACAAGTTATGTAGCGCTGTTAAGTAGACGCTTCGAAACAATCGATACTCCTGCATTGAGTTTACTTCAATAGGAATTGCGGCGTTGTAAAACACAACAATTTATTTTATAAGTCAATCATTTGGTGCCGTGTGTCTACATTATGGAGAT
>JAYRBW010111581.1:0-18098 GCA_036023295.1 Invenusta paracnida
TTAAAAACTAGTTATGTTATAATACACATAGATAATGTATGTACAAACAAAATTTAGTTCTTTACGTGACAATGTGAAAAAAAACCTTTTTAGAAAAATGCCCATATCTTGGCCTGAAGAATCCTATTCTGTACGACACATTCGGAGGTAGTGGAAAAGGAAAAGTGATGTCAGATTGCAAAATATCATAGCTGTTGACAATGTAATTCAACAAGTTAACACAATATCTATTCTCCTAATAAGCCGACTGTCAGGCATATCCAATGGTTCAACGAATTATGTCTGAGGATCTAGAACGGCTAACAGACAAAGTGGGTGCCCCATACACACTCAGTGATGGCAACAAGGCAGTCAGGGCTCAGAGTTGTCAGGTTTTACTACAAAACAGGGGCAGACTCAAAAAAAAATTATTTACAAAATTATATAAAAATATATTCTACTATCGAAACATGAAGCCTTGAAATTCTAGAATGTTGGATGATTGCTGCAGGTGAGGAATCGATGTCACAAGTTGTTCGACTCACAGGTCATGGTCCAATTGACCGGTATGGCCTTTATTATATTGCTCAAATTATTTTGTTATCAGCAACATTTCATTTTAGTCACGCTATATAAATATTTAATACAACGAGTAATCGATAGAGAGATTTAATTCGTGCATTTTGTCTATGCCATGCGATTCTTGAAGAGTTTTATACGTCAAGTTTACAAATAACTATTTATTAAAACTTTAAATCCATTTTAGTTGTCCAGCAAAAGGTAAAATTGAATTTGGCAGTTACAAGACACCAGTTTCGAGCTTATTTACTCTGCATTATTTTAATAAATCTGAATTACTTCATTTTGTTTTTATTGTACGATGCAATATAAATTATAATATGAATTTCGATGGTTAATTGCTAGCATCATCAATCAAACTGAAAATGAAAAATAACAGTTTATATATATTGCGATAGAAACACTTTAATAAAATCACGACTCTGTTTTAAACAGTTATTCGCTATTTACTCTATATACATATCTCAGCAGGATTTTGATTCACTTAATCGTTATATATAAGTTATATAGCTTTAAATAAACGATTTACCTAGTTTGTATAAAAATTTAGTAAATTGTATATTTTATTTGTATCTGTAATTTTGAAAGATTTTTGTTTACACATTCTTCCATTATGAAGATGATAGTTCTTAACTTCAGTTTATTTTTTATGTACTGCATTAAATATCATTATTCATGTGCTTGTCAGTCAAATGATGAAATTGAACGCCCTGTTATAACTTTTTGTTATAATGTAAAGACGTAAATCCCAAAATAAAGATCGAGACCTACTACCCGCACCCCTCCCTTCCTCTTCGACCGTCCAAGAATCCAATTACTCAAAAGCCAGAAGTCGACAGCGGCGCAACTCTACACCAATCAGAGCAGCGCTTACCCGGCAATCTGCGAGAGAGTGTCGCCACACTTCCCGTCTTCCGTCAGTTGGACAGTCTCTCTCGGGAATGCCTTCCAAAGGCCTGTCTCGCACTCTACACGGTCTTCACGCTCGGTCTCGCCTTGATTGTCCTTCTTCTCGGAGCAAGTCTCGCTGTCAGTGTCGAGATTCGTGGTGTCATTATCGCTCTGGGTGTGATCTTCGCTCTCGGGATGACAGTATCTTTGGGCATTATGGCCAGTCTTAAAATGCGCATTTTACCGGACACATTTCACGTGAGTAAGATTACTTGTAAAAGAGTGTTGATACGACTCTGCATTCCTCAAATTTGTTGACGGAATAAAATTGTTATGAGTGACACCCCCGTAAATGTTAGTGTTTTAAATTGCAAGCCCAGTTTGGACAAATGCAGTATGTATGGCGGCCGTCTGATAACCTTTGTTGTATTTGTGTTTCCAATTCGCTGAAAATCAATATTTCCGCAAAACCATTATGTTTTTTTTGATAATATACACCAGAAATATTCCAATGATTTCCAGCATATACTCTGCCCATTGAGACTGTAATTATAGATTTTGCTATGAAGTCCCATATTTTAATCCAAGTAGCAGATTTGTTTTTGAGTTAATTGGCAAAATAATGCTGGCGAAGAAAAATAATAATTTCAGTTACATTTCCGACGCATGCCAAGATAGTGTCTGTAATAAATAAGATATATATATGGAATCTTTACAAAACCTTCTGTTTGATTATGTGGTTGCGTTTTTACTGGTATCATCTAGAAACAGACAATTTCGTAATAAAAACCGTATTAATTGAGAAAATATAGGAAATTTACAAGTTGTAATAGTAGCTGATTTATTTTGCCAATTAAGTCTGATTAAATTATAATTATATTGATTTATTGATTGATTTGTAGACGACACTAATTTACGCTTACTGAAAACAGTCGTAACCATAAAAATAGACTTTATCATTTTTACTTATCATTAAATAAGTAAAAGGTAAAACAAAATCTATTGTTATGGCCATAGCATAGCTAGTGTTGTATTGATTGAAATTTGTAATTGAGTTGCATATGTTCTGTTATGAGCACTGTATTCATTATACTGTGCACCATATAAAATGGTCACGTGACCTTGGTAAAAAATCTCATTTATGTAAAAAATAAAAAATTCTTCAACATTTTCAAATTTAATTAAATTGTTTTCTTTCTCTGATGCTTATTAAAAGTAAATTATTGTTTCAATAATATACTGTAACATTTGTGATATGTTGCTCATTTTTTAATAAAAACTTTTATCTGAAAATGTGTTACATTTTTTTTAACTTATTTTCATTTTTTCCGATAAACATATATTTTTTCAATGGATTGTGTTGCAAAACATCCTCGTTTATCTATATACCAAGTTTCAAAACTATACTCTGCCAGGAAGTATAACAAATATAGGGGGGGGGGGCGAGTTTGCCCCAACCCGTCGATGTGGATGCGTCAAATAGTCCGTTATGGATAGGGTTATTGTACATGAAGTCAGTAATATTTAACAAATCAGAAAATACTTTTCCTCTCTCCTACTTAATGTTGATTGAAAACAATGACAGGCTCCTTTCCACTGCAGGTTCCTTTCGTGCCAATTCTCCCCTGTTTAACACTGCTGTTAAATGTGATCCTCATCTCAAATTTGGCTTACACGTCCTGGATTCGATTTGTTATTTGGACGATTCTGGGTAAGTTCGGAATATTGAATTTGATTGAAATGGATAATTGGACTGAACCAGCGCTCTAGTCATTAATGCTAAGAAGAATAGTTCTATCTTTGACCGCTAATAAATCAGGCTAGAGTGCATTAAAAATCGATTTCTACGGGTTTAACTACATATTATTATCTTCATTCATACTTTTAAATATTGTTAAATTAATTTCAATTGTATTCACCTTTTTTTTAAATGTTAGAGTGCTGTACTAATAAATGTATTGATTATGTATTATGTAATCCGATTACTGTCTGAAATGTGATACTTATATTTTACTATTGTAGCATTCTATCATTATATGAGAATCTGACTATCAGGAAGAAAACCCACGAAACGTGTTTTGCCTTGTGCTGTTTTATATGATTTAATTTTTTATTAATCTCAAATAAACTTTTGTTGAATAAGCTTCCATTTGCGTTTTCTTTGGTTACAAATTAATAAAATTGTTTAAATTTACAGCACTCAAAATTGTACAATACTAATTATATCGAATTGCTATTCTAGTTAATCTGTGCTCGTTAATCTTCTAGTATGTAGTTAAGTAATCCTTAAATTCTGCTTATTTGAATTTTCAGGTCTTTTTGTATACTTCACGTACGGAATATGGCACAGTAAGCTCCGAAAGATGTCGGAAGACCGAATCCCTCTTATTCAAACAGAGGAGCAATCTCCGAAGAAATCGAATATTGAAGACTCGTCTACGTTCTAGTCAATCTTACAAAGTGTTGAAAGCAATTTACAAATACATTGGACAAATGAAGCATATGACAAGCGATAAACTTTACATTTGTTTAGTATTGATCTGTGTCAGTGATTTATATATTCTGTGATTTTACGTATTCTACTAATGGTGATGGACTAGGAATAATTTCATCCAAAAGAAATCAATATTTTAATTTTGATTTCACCAAGTTATTAAATGGCAAAATCCGATAATATATTACACTTTATGAGTCATCATAAGTTAAAGAGTTGTTACAGTTTTTCTCTTCTTCGGTGATATTTCGTTTAGAATTGATCTTAAAAAGTTACGTAAACAAAAGTTATTAATCACATTATTGTTCAAAAAAAACAACACAAAACGTAACTTTTTCAACAAATAAATTAAGTACATATCCATGCATAATTAATGTAAAAATATTCACACTACTAGGAATTTATATAAGTAGTATTTATTTGGTTTATACTAATATTTTTATGAATTCTTTATGTCTGAAAATGATATATTCTGACAACCTCAGAGACAATGCTAAAGCTGTACATAACTGTATAAAATCTAAAAATACTTACAGATGAGATGTAGATATCTGTACTATGTAAAATTAATATTTATTTTATTTGTGTCACTTTGTTTCCTTTCTCTCATTTTTTTAAAATTATGTTGGGTGCCATTTTGTTTTTATTTTGGGAGATTGTATTTTTTGTTATCTGTCGTTCAGTTATAAAATAAAATAAATGGTGTTATTCCTTGAGTTTTGTTGATTACTTGGTTGATGCATACTTTCCTACGATGTGTAAAAATCAAATAATCATAAATATCATTATTTATTTGAATATATTTTAGTATCACAGGCATTTCTTTGAAAGCCGTTGTCCACAACACACATCTCTTTATCATTCAAACGGATTGCATCCCTGGCGCGGCATGATTTAAAGAACACTTGCTTTAAAGCGGCAGAGCAAACCTCACCTAAAAGCGGTCTTCTGTAATCACGGACCTATGCTATAGGGGTCTCTTATAAGGGCGCAATGTATCGGATTATTTTCCAGGACTATGTGTGTATTTGTTATTTGTATGTATGAGTACCTACAGTATAAAATAGGCCTTCTTCATCGACCTACAGCTATAGTCAACGTTCGCTCTAGTATCCTGTCGCTTTACAATCAGTTTTCATGTTTGACCTTTGCCGCAATTATGCGCTTACATAAGTGTGCTCGTATACAAGGTCGCTAATAGATGAAGCCGCTTTAAAATCAGTCGCTTTTACATTGGTTTTCCTATTGTGGCAAACCTTTTGTTCTGCCACGCTGATCATAGTGCGTGTTTTTATGTCACACCGATTTTATGAGATACACCCACTCTACTATACTAAAGATAGTGTTTGACTTTTCTTCATTTCTTCCAAAAAGAAAGACCCCTCAAGTCAGAAAGATTTTATCTGATCCTAGATCGGCATGAAAGTCACTGCTCATATGAGGTATACTAACTTTTGCTTTGGAACACAATAGATAGAGCTCATCAGCTGTCTGCTTCCACACACTAGTCACAGACTACAACATATAGATATACACTGGAACGGTCCTTTGAATAAAGTGTTGGCATCATTCGTCAGCAACCTCCTCCGGGAAAAGGTCGTAGTTGCAATAAATCGATTTGAGTTCATCAAATTGCTAGTAACATGCATAGAGACCATGAAAGAAAGAAAGATTCTAGTCACCAAAGGATTTCAACATTATGGCATAATTTCCACCAAGAATGTGGTTCACACAGATGAATTCGAAATGAATTGAAGTTTTTTCAATAACGACAACAGCGATGTGCCATGGCCCCGATGTTACAAAGCCCTGAAGGTTGGACTGTTCAGTTGAAATCAGCAATCTCATAGGATAAGCTCAAAGAATAAAGCTTCTACAAAACACATGACAGCTAGTGTCTCGATCAAATGTACTCTTTATCATCGATGGGCGTGTCAAGATTGTTTCGAAGTAGAAAAATGTATCAATTGAGTGTAGATGCGTGAAAGAACTCGATAAGTGTCGATATAGTACTATATTTTAATAAATTAATCCTGATTGTTTATTAATTTATTTTTTTCATCATTAATTTATTATTTGTTTTATAAATCTCATGAAATAAGAAGTGGTGGATTGACCCCACCCCACCAAAATAGTTTTTTTTGTAAGAAGCTTTATGTTTTAATACCATTGAAATATTCAATGCGTAAACTATTTTTAAAGAGCGCTCTGAGCTATATGTCGAAAAACAATTAGTTTCATATGTATGATTGGTTCGTTCTCTTTTAATTGACTTTCAAAGTCTTAAGTGACGGATTGGCACATTCTTGTTTATATAATTTTTATAATTTATATTATCATTTTAGTATTTCTAATAACGTAGTAAGGTGTTTATATAAAGCTATACACTAATAAACCAGGATGCAATCCGCCTGATATACAGACTCTTATATTGGCCTACATTATCGTACTACCAGATTAGTAACATTGTAAGTATATTCTATACAATCACTTCCGGCAAGTCTAATTCTAGGAAACGCTGATCTTAATGTGTATTTAAACATATCGAAAGACTTTTCAGCCAATTAATATGATCCTTTGGGCACAATGGCTGCGACGGGATGACTTAGCAAGATATATTAGGTTGATAAAGCATTTATATTGACTGTAGTAATATCATATAACGCAAGATGTATTAATCGATTGACAGGAATTGAACATCTTAGTACGTAATTCAGAATGGCAGATCTTTTTTGTGTATGACATAACACAAATCTTTCTTCTGCGTTTCTTGTTTTGTTGCTCGCTTTGAGTGTTTTTCTATTCAAAATTAAGTTTGAAAACCGCCAATTTGATATGACTGCTTTTTACGTTTGCGCTCTGGTTCTTATCCCTCTGATCGTGGAATTACAATCCTCCTTCTCAAACGCTCAGTTCTACGATTTCTCCGCTATCAAATGGAAAACTGTCAACGGCACAAGATTGCAAATTAACGTGGAATTCAACAATTGGATTTATAATGTTGTAAGTAAATATTTAATAATCATTTCTCTTTTGCGGAATAGTCTATTTTGTTGCAAATATAATTTATTATGTTTTTTTAAATAGAATTATCGCTATCATATATTTGCAAATAAAATATAATTATATTATTATTAGCTTATTACTTTAAAATACAAAATAATAATAATACTTTCTATCTTAAAACCAATTAATAAGATAATGGGAAAGACAGATGATTACCAGGAACGTTTATTGACCGAGTGTAAATATCAGTAAATATCAAATTCCACTAATTAAGCTAAACAACCTTAATAAGTTTGGCGCTAAGCATTTTATACTAAACAGTTTACAAACTTATACTCGACTTGATTCGGGGAGGAAGAATATTTTCAAACATTGGCTTTTATATATGAAATTCCGATGCAATTACAAATTTCAAATGAATCACACGAACAATCAATGTTTCTCCAATTTATAACGTACACAATATAAATGATACCCAAATTGTATTACCTAATCCACCCCATAATTAGAAATAACTAAAAACAATTTATAAAATATACAAAAATATTACGAAATAAAATCAATAGCTACGATCAAAATTTATCGCCTTCAAGACTCAAATAAATCACTTTCAATAATGCAATTTAGATTATACCGAAATTGATTTGGTAAAGTTTTTCTGGGGAACATTAACATTTTTATCCAATATTTTACATGATGAATAAATATTAAAGGTGCCAAATGCCTTAAAAATTAAATTTGAAGCTTATTCAAATAATATATAATTCCAATATTTCGATATAAGTAACTACTAGGTCATTCGGAACGGTGGACTTTCAGTTGTATGAAAATGTTTATACTACCAAAAACCATATAAATTACTCTCAATAAGTGTTATTTCTTATTTTAATATTATTCAGTATCGCAGTTAAGCTAACCTATTGTGCATTGATTTTATAAAAGCACCAAATTTGGCACAGAAGTAGTATAACATGTGAGGAACAAATAAAAAGCCAATAATAATACTTACTTCACTTAGGCCATCTAATTGTTTGTGATAGATATAGAATAGGAAAGAATTTAATGAAATAAAAGTTTTCATTGTATGTAATTGTATGAGCATCATTATGTACATAATATAAACTGTCAATACATGTACATATTATATTGGATATTATATATTTACAATCCACATGCATATCGAGTATATTTATTTGTTCTAGCAGTCGCAATTTTAAATACATAGTGCTGTCACTCAAGTCCCGCCATTTTACATTTGCATCTCATGGTGCAACCTTTTGGCCTTTGTAGGATATAAGGTTGTGAAGACATTTTCGAAGCCTCGGGTTGTTTGTCCAGACACGCTAATAAAGGTAATGTTTCTTCATTCAGCCCTAACCAGTTAGAGGAGGAAGAGCTGGAGTAGGGACCAGTGCTTGACTACAACATACCCTCCTTGGCACACTGGTCGTTTGATTGTTCTTCGAGTGCTCGTCGTATAGGAGTATGAGTTGAACGTGCTTTAGGCGGACTTTATTTACATCTTTCGTGTTACTTGTTCTCTCATAGATCAAGACGACAACAAGCTCAATTGTCCTCATAGCATCTAAATCGATGTTAACTGACGTGGTGAAGTTATTATTCAGTGCTTGTGTTAATTCCGGAAATGTTTTGCAGACTGCTCAAGCTGTCCTATTACTATGACCGACAAAGCAAGTCATCGCATGAAACATTGGTAGTACCTGTGCTTCTGCTGCACCCATAATCTTTGCCATTTCATTGGCTGCCAAGAAGCGGAAAGCCTCACTCAGCATATTGTTGCAGATAGCATGTTAAATATACGGCCATGACGACAACATCAGTGTCAACGGTGCGAATTTGTATTATGTTGTGACCATGCATTGCGAGCTGCGCGCTGCATGAAGAATCAATATAGATGCGACTATCCGCTTCTTCATGAGAACACGGAGACAGCTGAAGATATCTCCCCAGTGGAGGCTTACTCAAGATGGAATCTCCATTAGTGACAACAAGCTGTTTGTTTTTGTAGTTGAATGAGGTGTAAAATGCGTTAGTGAGAAAGATGAACAGTTCTGTTTGTTAGCATCAACTCTTAGAAAACTGGACCAGTTCCCTGTGATTAATGAACCATCAACTACTCACTTTCATATTCCCTTTCCACGCTTAGCTCTTGCCTTTCAGAGAGTCTGTCAAGTAGCGGTCCATACAAGATCTAATCGAGTGGCAACCATGCATTTTGACAATCTGTATGGCATGAAGACTTTGTGTGCATAATGGTAAAATGTCATTCTGAATATGGTTTTAATATCTGAATGATGGTTGCTCCATCTAATATAATATTGCTTGTATACGAGCATAGGTGTTATATTAGAGAAGCGGTTTCGTACAAAGCAGAAGATCCCTTTTGGCTCCAATGCAAATGCTCTTTCCATCTGAGAGTATAGTGGAACATACCTGGTTTTCGTGTTGGAACAACTCTTCCAGATTTCCGACTATGTTTTAGCATCAATGACACTGAGCAATGAGAGGACTGCTTTTACTATAAATCAAGAAAAAGTCATTGGATCAATTGAAAAATAATATTCTTATAATACTGATTAGTTATTCAAAAACACTGACGATGGAAATCGGTACAAGAACGTAAACATTTAACTTACAAAATATTACAAAACAAGAGTATACAAAAACAGAAAGGCGAAAAGAGTAAATCTACAAACTGAAAATGGTGTAAGTACATAATATTGTGGAAGTATAGAGGACACTGGTATAAAGGATAAATCTTGTAACTCTTCTGTTGGTGCGGCTGAGCGGTTGTTGAATTCGGTTACTCGGATTTCTATGAGAGATAATACATTTGAGGAAGTGGTGCTCATTTGGTGCTCTTTTAATGTGATTTACAGCACGCAGCGATATGTTTTTAAGAACATCTGTAATACATAAACAGTTATTTTTTAATAAAATCGCGGTAAAATATATTTCAATTACAAAAATAAAACTTACCAATTTGAGATTTTATACTACTCATGTATATTTCCAACAGAACGGGGACAGTCAGACAGCGCTGTTTCGAGCTTTTTAGGTCTCTTCAAGAACCCAAACTCTCGTACAGTTAGTAGAGTACAATAGCACGCCAATTCATCGCTATCAAAATTCTAAAAATGATTTACAACTTTATTTTTAAGTTTTGTTTTTTAAATTTGCGGTAGATATTCCGGCGTTGTGTTTTACAACTTTATATTCGTGAGTCATGATTGGGATGGAATATTTTAAACTACACACGAAAATTAGCGATTAGTTATAAACTTAAAATCCTTCTTCTATACAACATAGTGTACTTCCATGAGAAATCGTTTCGGATTCCAATCTGACTTCACTCACCAATTCCATTCAATGGTAATTTAGAATTAATTTGATATCTACATATAATATAAAGCTCACTGCTGGAATTCATTATTTAATCTATTTTTATTCTCGTGTTTTGCAATAATTATAATTACTGTGTATATGTATGTTTATGAAACACATGTAACAAGGCTTTTACGCACAACATGCTGTAAAGAAAACCTATAGTTATTTTGAATATGTCTCTAATAAAATAATTTTGTATTTATACATAACATGTTGTATATGTTATGGATAATATATATGCTAAATGACTTTCTGTAATGTTTGCTTTTGTTAATATTATTATTCAGCTGTTTATTATAATCTGCAGTGTTTCCCCATATATTCCTACGACATAACCAAGTAAGACAGAATTCGAAATGTATCCTTATTGGCGTTAAAGACAACATCTTCCTGTTGTGTTCATGTTAAATGTCAGGCTTTTTTGTATATTGTATATTGTATTTTGTATTTTCAACTGATTTACTCGCAATTTCGCCAAATACTGAAACGGTAATTTCAAAATAGAATCATACGGAAAATTATATATATTCGTACAACGTCGCATTTCAATAGTTTGTTGTATGCAATAAAATAACTAAAGATTAAACTTTCTCTATAGTTTTAAATGATAAAATGATAAATTGAAAATTATTCTCTTAGAGCAGCTCCTGTCCAGCTTACTGCATTTTGATTGGATGATATCGCGCTCTTACACTTCACTCTAATACGTATATTTACAGAGTTCTAATTGTTTGTTGTTTATAAGGTTTTTGGGTTAATTGATTATTTTTGAAAGTTTTATTTATTAAATAAATAATGCAACATAATTGAATTAAAAATTAAATTATCTACGTCAAGCCCTTAACCTGTTTATTTATTACAACATATTATTTATTATAAATAATTCTTACCTCCGTTTTCTTTTACAGCTATCAATAAAAAATGGAACTTCAGAAAAGAGTTGGATTCACCTATTTACATTTTCAAATCTTCAAAGAAATCGACAGTATTATTTGGATTTTTGTACAAAAAGAGAAATAAAAGAAGAAGCAAAATGTTTATTTCATTTGAGTATTCGTTTTCTTTTTGGATATCTCCAACCACGCTGTCCAGATAATTTGGGAATATCTCGCAAAGAAAGCGACACGATTCAATTAAATTGGAAAGCCCCGAGTTATCCTGTGAACTTTTATACAATTATCCAGTTTTCCAATTCTGAAGGGTGAGAACAATGCTTTCATATATTAGAGTTTTATTGTGATAACTTATCTGCTAATGTTGAAAAATTAGCATCCATTTAGACATTCAAATTGTAAATATACACATATTATATATGTATATTATGTTCAAAGCCTTTCAAATACGAAAATGTAAATTAATAGGCACACTTTACTTATAATTCTAAACAAATACCTTGATATTCAAAGAAATTACAGAAATAATTTTTGATTTTGACACTGTTTATTTGATTGCGATTAAATTTGGAATACATTGTCCTGAGACCCTTAAGAGGGCACAAACAAACTTTTAGCTGAATTGAATCCTTATATAAACTTAAATTTGGTAATCTATTTGTCATATTTCGCAACCATTATTTTTTTAATATTTTCAACTTATTTTTAAATTTATCAGAAAACGCTTTATTTTTGACGATAATTTTCGTGTGGCATCAGTTTTCAGTTTATATCAGCCCGACTAGTTTATATTTGTAGTCTGTAATTAATAATAATTAATGAATATGTATTCTGTAATTTCACTAAATATAATTGATAACATTCAGATTTTTCTTATTTAAATGTAATATGTTTTCAAGATTTCGATAATTGGTACAACAAGTAGTCATTACTGAAACAATCAAAGACTGTCGATTTATAACTAAATTCCTATGTTCAATTCCTCTTATTGTAATATACATATTCAAGGTTCATAGTGTGTCAGCAAAGTCAAGGGAGTCAGCTGTTAAACAGGTTTTATTTGTCAAATTGGTAAATTAATATGCCCCTGACATATTTAATAAGCGCAAAATACGTTTTTCTTTTTGTTTTATATATATTCAAAATAACCATTTTCTGTATTTTTCATTTCCAACATCAAAATAAGTTAGAGAAACGAAGGTTATAATGAATATCTTAAGAACTGATACATTAACAACATTCAAGCCTGAAATATCTAATTTTCTGTGCATCATACATACACGCGTTGTTTAAAACATATTAATAACGATGGTTGTAAGCGTCTGCTACTGAGTCATATGGAAGAAAGCTTTTTGGATTGTATAAACACATTTCATTTTATCTTGAAACCGTTTTCAATATAAGTAACATGCAAATTTAATAGCATCTACATACGTGTTGCATTTATTACTTATTTCTGTTTCACTTTAATCCAAAGGATGTTTTTCTGTATGGTTCTGAATTGGGTAGTGGAGGCAGTCTTTATAGTTCCTACTTTTAAGTGTTGATATATGTTTTAGAATTAATAACAAAGAATGTTAAGAATGTTAATGCCGTAGACGAAAATTGCAATTTAATAGACAAAATATGTTTCGGTTTCAATTTGTGATAATTTTGACTATAATCTGCTAAGTTCAATTTCCGAATTCCACTGCATCATTATATTAAATTTTTGTTTTAATAAATATACAGAATTTAACCAACAAACGACAAACACTTAATCAATAAGCTAAACAAGTGAATGTGTTCCAATCAGACAGATATACAAGATATTCTACCTTCTTAGTGCGTTATTTTGAAATTATATGTTGTACATATATATTTCAAATAATAAATGATCTGAAGATCTGTGGTGTCTCTAAGAATTGTGAAGGATTTCATAAAATCTTTTGGTGGAACTCTCAAAATTGACATTTTGAAGGATTAGGGACAGTATGCACGAAAAGCCAGCAACAGATCAACTTCTACTTGAGGGAGAGAGGAAAGATGATGTATAACGCAAAAGAAGTTCGCTATAATGAGATCTCATCGTAAGAGTAAGAAATCAATTTGGAGACTACAAATTAATGTTCTTAAAATCCAATTTTCCAAAAACATCGACTAGTGGTCGTTAGAAACTTTAAAATAGTGTGCTTAATTGAGTTGCATTATTAGTTGTAAAGTGAGTTGTGTTTCTGGAACACGATATGTCATCGCGCACTGGTTTCGGTTTTGGTTTTAAGAATACTAGTTTCGTTTTAAAAATTAAGTTTAGGTTTTAAAAGGTTTAATTTAATTTTAATTAATTCGAATTTAAATACGCGGAAAATTGTTCAATATTTGGAAGATTTTATAATTATGCGGGATAACAATTTTACAAAAATAAAAGCAACACGCAAAATTTAAATTTGAAAATACGCAGAAATTTGAAATATTACCTATTAAAACAATCCACATGTGCACGTTATTCAAACCCGTATGGCAGCAAAAAATTATTTGACTTTTGTGAACATGCATGCACCGGAAAAATTTGAGTTTCGGTTTCGATTTTTTTAACAATATGAAGGGAACGCGCACATCTATTGTAGCTCATTCTACTCTTGCTCACGCTACTAGACGGTAGTCTCCTCGCTCCTTTCTCTGCTCTCATGATGTAACAATTTATTATCGAGCCACATAATAAACAGGCGATGCCCTCTATAAAAATGGGGACCTATAACCGCTGCGCTACGATGAGGGAACGAACTAATCATATGGTCGTAATTAAACTTGTAGATTTTGTTTGGCTAGAAACTCTATCTATCCGACTTTGGCCCGTAGATGATCGCGTGGCTCGTCTGGTGCTATCTCATCCTTGACCAAGGGGAACCCGATAACCTCACCACTGGCTAGTGGGTCTTTGAAACTTGTAAAGACTGGAGACTTTGAAGAGTATGGAAGCGTCATTGTCTTTTTTAATAACTAATCTTTAACATTTTCGCACATTTTCAAATTTAAATTTTGCTTTATTACTTTTATTTTTGTAAAATTGTTATCGCGCATAGTTATAAAATCTTGAACAATTTTCTGCGTTTTTAAATTTGAAACAGAAATACTAAATACTTTTTAGACTAAACCGAAATTAACAATTTTGAAACCGAAATCGAAACAAATTTTTTTAAACATAAACTGAAATGTTAAAACTTGAAACCAAAACCGGTGTGGGATATCATGTGTCAGAAATATACCGCTCTGCTACTATTATTCAATAGTGATCGCAAATACATATATCCATACTGACTATTGAATCATATTCATGCAATTGACAATAATTCACCATCTCCAGTTTTTTATATTTATATATATATATATGTCATTACTATATATTTTAAATTTGAATATTTTGTGCATAATTCATGTTATATTTGCTGGAAATCAATGAATTCTAAATTAAGTTGTCCATGAAAATAAAAAAAAACACCATAGATACTAAACCTTTAAAAGTCGGAGACGGATTTTGACTTGTTTTTAAAGGTCCATATAATTTATTTTGCTGTAACCATAATCTGTTATCATATATAATTGTTACTTAATATTTGTATTAAGAGAAATATCATTGGGATGTCAGTTCTGCATTTATTAATATCGCTGTGAACTCTGCATGTGCTTACTAGGTAAATTACTTGTCTTATTTCAGAACCGAGGCCCAGTACACATTCTACATGATCTCCCCTAAACGGACCACCTTCACGATCACAGGTTTGAGTCCCTCAACCGACTACAGCTTCGTCATTTCCTCCGATTCTAAAAACGGGACGAGCCAATTCTCGAAAGAAGTGAGGGCACGAACGCTGGCCAGTTCTGGCTCCCACGTTCCAACCGCAAGTATCGATCCGGGCTTTGATTGGATGCGTGTATCCTGGGAGGAAGGATCAATGAGTTTGAAGTCTTATCTGGCAGTTGTCCGCCAATATTCCCTCAATGCTCAAGTGGTGTTTGAGAGGAATGCTTGCAAACACATCTTTCTTTACCGCTGTAGTTCTGGAGAGTCGTCATGTAGTGTAGGTTCCAATTTCCGTATAAAAACTATTGAGTTATAAATAGAATAGAGGCGACACAGTAACCAAGATTAATTTATTTCCTATCACAGGTAGAGAAATTCAACTGAATAAATCTAACTAATTGTAATATTTTAATACGAAATAGTTTTTGCATAAGTGTATGTCGTAAACATAAAAAAATAAAGCTAATTGTGAATATCTTTAAATTGTTAAAAATATTAAGATATACATTTTAAAAAGAACTAAACGGAAGAACCGTTTTTTAAATAAATTTAAAACAAATAGACGTCGTCGTTTTTAATTGGAGTCACGTGATTTTACCCGAAAAACAATGGCATCTATATCATTGACTGTACTTATTGTGTAATTTAAAAATTACAATTTACAATTCTAATAAATTTTTCAAATTGAAAATCATTACATTTTGCACATAAAGTGTCGCATCTCTTCTACTTATATTTATGTCGTCTAAATAGCCTTTTAAAGTAGTTACTGTAAAAAAGCATACTATAATGTTCTTTTTTGAATATTTTATTTATTATATGATCCATTTGAAAAAACAATGAAAACCACATTATTATTTCTATCAAATTCTTCATAGTATTGTATTTTTAAAAAGATAGCTTATATCCACAATTTTATTGTCATTTTTTCATTCTGAAGTAAACAATTTAATCATTTTAATTATGTAATCTGTTTTATATTATAGGTTTATGAGTTTGTATGATTTTTATATGATTTTTTTATTATATTTTTTTGTATTTTTACAAAAATTAAGAAAATACATCACTATACTTAAAATATTTTCATTTCTGCGAATTACTATTTTTTTCATTAAATAAATACACGAGATAAATTTAGTTAAAATAAAAAAGTATTTTCATTGTAATAAAACATAATATACAAAAATTAGTTAAATTAGCCAAATAATGTAATGAATAGATTATTAAAAAATAAATGTTTACTTCAGAATAGTCGAATGTTACAAACATTGCTGTTAAAATAAATGGCGAGATCTGTTATAAATTATGTTATAAATATCTGATATGCAATAGTTTTTATTAATCAATATAAAGCATATTAAATAATATTAGACGATAAACCAAAAACAAGAGCGTCATAAATTAGCTTGAGAGATGCTAGCAGCTCCAGTTATTAATGCTAAGTAGAATAGGCCAAGTCAAGAACAAGAGCGTCAGCAATTAGCTTGAGAGATGCTAACAGCTCTATAGTCATTAATGCTTATAGTAGAATAGGCCAAGCCAAGAACAAGAGCGTCATCAATTAGCTTGAGAGATGCTAACAGCTCTAGTCATTAATGCTAAGGAGAATAAGCCAAGCCAAGAACAAGAACGTCATCAATTAGCTTGAGAGATGCTAGCAGCTCTAGCCATTAATGCTAAGGATAATAGGCCAAGCCAAGAACAAGAACGTCATCAATTAGCTTGGGAGATGCAAACAGCTCTAGCCATTAATGCTAAGGAGAATAGGCCAAGCCACGAACAAGAACGTCAGTGATTAGCTTGAGAGTTGCTAGCAGATCTTGTCATTAATGCCAAAGCATTAAAAAAGGCATTCGCTAATGGCGAATAGGCCTATTTTGACTTCTAACAAATTCGACTAGAGTTTATTTTAAATCCTCAATTTTGATATCAATATGAATGTTTGATGCTCCAGTAAATTCTATTTTTCGATATGTACGTTTGATAAAATGAAGGATAATTCATATATGAATGTGTTTTCATCAGTTGATTCAAAGGATATTAAAATATACTATTATAAAACAACATTGATCTATTGAGATAATGGATTAAGATACATAATTAAATGCGACTTTTAAGACTGAAACAAATGAATAGTAATAGCAAGAGAGAAACCTAAGTCCCAGTTTATCCCGATGCGTTATCTAAAAGTGCAATACTTTGGTAGGCATGTTATGATGGGTTTATTTTTGCAATTCTTCAAAGTACAAGTCTATTTAACTTTATGACCATTTCAATCTACACATGAACACAATGCTTACCTCTAAGTTCTCCATAGACATCTACTTCACATAGAATTAGTTCTTGTGAGACAATCGTTCTTTCAATCTTAATTCTCTGACAGATTTGAATTATATCATATTGAACCATTATTTTTTTGTCTTTGTGATATTCGAAATTGCCAGGCATCTTATTATCGTCGCACTAAATAGTGATGGATGGAAATAAAGGCTATATCAAATGTATATAAATGTATATCAATGATCTAAATTAATATAGAAATATTTTGATTGCTTAAGAAGTAATTCCGATGAACGATTAGCCTTTTAACAGTATAACGATATCATTTCATTCAAACGCAATTTTTCAGTCAAAATTATAATAATTAATAAATTAATGGAAAGGAGGTATTATAAAAATTAATTATCAATAAAAAAGACAGAATTGCAGAAATGTTGGATTACTTCAGCAATTTTTGCAGGTGTTTTATACCTGCCCGAAAGAAAGGGAAGGTTTTGAAAGAAAAGAGAAAAGGGGAAAACAATAAATAAAAGGAGAAAAGAACTGGAATGTGGACTAAAAAGGGAAAGAATTGGAATCCGACTAAAAAGGGAAAGAATTGTAATCGGACTAAAAAGGAGAAAGAAGGGGAGGGGGAGTAAAAAGAGAAAGAAGGGGAGGGGGAGTAAAAAGGAGAAATAAGGGGAAGGGAGTAAAAAAGAGAAAGAAAAGGAGGGGGAGTAAAAAGGGGAAAGAAGGGAAGGGGGAGTAAAAAGAGAAAAAAGGAGAGGGGGAGTAAAAAAGAGAA
>JAYRBW010111592.1:0-18098 GCA_036023295.1 Invenusta paracnida
TAAATTAAATACTGTACAATTTATAATCTATGAAATCAATTATTAAAAAACGCACTTTATTCCGGTATAGCCTATATTTATTGTTTTATCAACTTTAGTGCATACTTGATTTTAACCTTTGCAATTTCAGATAAACATTTGAAACATTATTTTTAAGTAGCCGACTTGATTGTATTTTTTTTGTATTTTGGACGTTCTCTCTGGTTGCAAGCTTAGATTGAAATATTTGTATTGGTTCAACATACTGTAAAACAAAACATAATCGCAATAGTGAATGCGGTGAGTAAAAATTAATTTGCTGTACTTATTTATTGTGAAACGACAGGTTGTGCTCAATACTTGTGGTTATCTTTTATCACTTTCATCGAACCCATCTATGAAAACTGCTCATATCTGATTATAATTTTCTGCAGATATTTTGTGCGATTCCTTGCTGTTTGACACACATAATGCAAACAAATAATCTGCATTCTTAGTGCATTTTTGCTCTGCTCATACTTCTTCAATAGCACCACCATTTAATTGAAGGAATCACTATGTGTGCAGGGTGTATAATATTATATTGAAGAGTTCAAATCATTTGAGTATTATTATTGCAATATGATTAGTTTTTTAGATAGATGTTTATCACAAATATATCACCTTATTTCATTAATCGATATAATTCTACATAATACAGGGATCCTAAAAGTCCGGATTTCAGGAAATTTGGAGGCGATTTGGTTACTTTCTGCAATTCACAATAAAATGCAATAACATGTATACCCCTCCCCACTACCCTCTTATAATCAGAAGTATAATTATTTGTATAACATACATGATTTATTGTACATGATTGTATTGCAAGTCTGAGGGTTTTAAATACAAAAAATGCATCCCCAAATCCTCTACCACCCTGTGTTTTTACTACTTAACATATAGTCAAAAAAGTATTTTCTGATTAGACTAGACCTATACAATTTTAAATAGTATGGCATAAAAACACTTGATTTAACAGAACAAAGAACAAACAATTTATGTTAATTAGATATCTTCAAGATCTCAGCTGCTCGCCTCGCCATAAATTGTGGTGGATGATGGGGGGACTAAAAATATTTTCCAGAAATTTGAAATTGATCTGTTTACTTAGGATCCCTGTAAGTAGGCC
Source organism: Invenusta paracnida (assembly GCA_036023295.1). NCBI lineage: Eukaryota > Metazoa > Platyhelminthes > Proseriata > Coelogynoporidae > Invenusta > Invenusta paracnida. The sequence goes on from JAYRBW010111592.1 coordinate 1,148, forward strand.
TATTACCTATATAGAAAAGGGGTTCAAATTACAATTGATTTTAAAAACAAAGGCATTACAATATCAATATTATGTCGTTTTTCAAAATATTATTTATTTTATCAAAAATTCATTTTTTTAATTTGGGCATAGTACTCACAATAAGGACAAAACAGTCCTAAAAATGGGCAGAGCTCTTCCCCAAAAAGGGCACCTAATGAAAAATAGAGGGTCATTCACATTCCAACCCCTCCCCCCCCCCTCCGGCAATGTCTATGTTGGGCTTAGCTTTTTTTACAATTCTGCATTCATTCATACAGTCATTTCAGGGATCACATGACTTTGTCCAATTTCAGGAAGCTAAGATTAAGTGTCAGAATAGAAAAATTGATGATGTCATAACTCAGGCTAATTACATTATAGAGCTTAGCTTCTTTTTTTTTACCATTTTGCTTTCATCTATATTGTCATGTTAAGTAGTCACGTGATTTTATCCTTTTTCAGGAAGCTGAGATTAAGTGTTGGAATAGAAAATTTGATGACATCATAACTTGGACTGATGATGTCATAGAACTTAACTTTTTTTGCCATTTTGTATTTGTCCATGCAGTTATTTTTTTGGTTCACATAACTTTTTCCAATTTCTGGAAGCTGATATTAAGTATTGCAATAGAAAAATCGATGATGTCATAACTTGATCTGATAAATACAGCAAAAATAAAATAAATTATAGTTATAACCAACTTATGTAAGTAACATAACCATTTGAACTAGTATTGTATGAAGCCTGAAATGTGACTTATTAATTCTACAAAGATAATCTCTTAACAGATTGTATAAAAACATTTTTGAAATGCTTCATAAGAACAGGGTTATATCTCTAAATATTACACACTCATATTAAATAATCATTCCATTAAAAAAAACTAAAACAGAAGTATATTATACATTTAATATGGTCAGTTTGTAGCTTTGTTTCTGAATATATGTATATGTTACTGTAAATTGAGAACTTCTTTTATATCTGTAATTAACCTTTCTTGGATGCAAATCACCATCTCTGACTGAGTATTTGGTACACCTATAAAAGACAACATTGACATTTGAAATCCATTGTTTAAAAATCAAATAATGACATTTATACTTGTTGCATTTGGGGAATAACTTGTAGAAATGTAATTTTAATGCATCACATAAAAGTCATTTACAATATATTCTTACTATTGTCACTATTTATAGTATAATGTAAGGCATTGCTTTATCATTTCAGCAAAAGAAAAGTATATTGCAGTCAGCCAAGGTATGTGTACTCATAAAATATAGCTTTTCATTTTGGTTTTAGCACTTTTTATTAACTAAATTTTATTTTTTCTGTCACCAGGATTTTTTCAATATGTCCCAAGTAGTAAGCTACTTAAAAGGCTTTCATGTTTTATAGTTTTTTTGTTTTCAAATTTTGTTTTTGTTTTGTTAACATATTGTAAAGCTCAATGAGGATAATAATTAATTGTACTTTTATATTCAAATATGTGATGTAGAATGATTTTTTTTAGTCATTTTGTTTTATAATTTGTTTTTTTTCTGAAATTCTAAAATTGAGATTATAAATAAATAAGTCATAAGCTAAACCCAATACTCACCTTTATTTAGTATAAAATTTGTTTTAAATATACACAATGGATATGAATTCATGCACAACTCTAAGCCACTGACAACAATTCGTTGTAATAATTTCCCATGATGCTGGATATATATAAAAATAGTTTAGAATAGATGCCAAATTGTCATATAGTATTGTTTCTTTGATCTGGAATCACATTGGTTAGCAATAGAAAGTTCATTATATGTATATGTACTGACATAATTGTAGAAATATTAGAGCTGTCTTCCATCAGTCGTATGTTCTCTATGGAGATTATTTTCAATATAATACATATATACTTTGTATAATTTTACTCCATCTTCATTCATCTGTTATTATAAATAATAATTATTGAATTACAGTAAGCTTGTGTTTTATGTTTTTGTTATTTTTGTTCATTTTTTGCGAAAAGTCTGAATAAAATTATTTTGAAACGTATATTTTCAGTACTAGTTTAGCCTCTATATATATAATACGAATTTGTTATTTTGCAGCTGACAAGGTTGAAATAGAAGGTTCGTAAGTTTTAATCAACATTTAGATTATTTGTTTTATTACTAATTTGATCCGTATATAATCTTAATTACAGAAGCTACCGATGAACCTGATTTTAAACGACTTGAAGATCCGCTCTTGAAGAATAGGTAAACTGACTAAATTGATCTAGGTACTAGTGCTAGTGTTAAAAGGATTTCATATTAATTGTCATATTTCAATAAATACAACTTTCTGGAAAGACTACTTGAAAACAGAATCAGGCAGATTGTGAAGATCGACGGGGGCAGTTTAGTCTCATGCCAGGAAAGGGGACGACTGGTGCTATCCTCTTACATAGGAGGCCCCTAGAGTACTCCGAGCACTTGTGTGTTGCATTAGTAGATCTAGAGAAGGCGTTTTATCGTGTACCTAGGGAAGTTGTGAAATGGACGCTATTGGTATACGAGTGGCTAGTCGGAGCCAAAAGGAGAAACGACTTGAAACAATTCAGAAATAAATACATAACGGTAACACATTCTGACAGAAGCGCCTATCGGTCATCGAAGTCTAAGGCCACTGAAATGTATTCATAACTACTATCGATTGATGGCAACAGGTCGTATTTTTACCAAGGCCTATTTTATCATTCAATAGCTTGAAAGGTCTCAGTTTTCTTAAAGAAATATACTCGAACAAATTGATACTCTTGCATTGATTTGACTTAAAAATAAAAACATTGGGTTACGGCGTTGTACAACATATCAATCTATTTTATTAAGAATTTAAACCATGCGTCCACATTACAGAGATTGGGAATGTCCATTCTAGCAGTTATTACCTGCTTCACTTCTATATGATTTAAGATTATCCATCCCTCAAGTTACTGACTGTATAGTACGTACCTACGTGCATAAAACGAAGTATTGTACATTGTAACAAGATAAAGTGGGAACTAGTGCAACATAACCAGCTGTATGAGCGATCAATAACTTAGTAATCTTCATGTGATACTGAACTGATCCTGTCCATCACCTATAGCGTTGTATCGTTTTTTACTCTTCAACTTGGTGAAGAGGATCGTTGGTGTTCGAATGCATTTTGAGTTAAGCACCACGCAGCCAGAATGTCTTAGTTATGGGGGAGTCATGCGTGTGCCCATGCTTTACATTTGACGAGTTAGGGTTTAGCTCATGGAGGTACCTATATTTAGTGCTCAGATATTCGCAGTTTCTGAGGCTCGCTGAGAAGGTCTCGGGGGAAAGAAACAGCGACCTGTTTTATTTTTAGAATTCTTGGGGTTTTTCTGGTGCAATAGGGGATTGACCTTATCTCTTCTAGGTGGTGTTTTACAAAGTACACCTCTACGAACCTGTTAATTATTATTACACCGTATCATTATTGCCAAAATAGATATTTATCTAATGAATAACTCAAAACAACATGTTAACCTTAAACTTGCCTTTTAATTGTTTGTGTTCAGATCCTGTACCGATGTCATTTGTCTTATTCTGTTCGGATTATGTTTCCTTGTTCTCCTTTTCTGCGCCGTTTGGGGTAAGATGTGAAAAATCAAGTCGTGATTTTTATTTTTACAATAGATATTTTGTTTGGGTATAACATTGTAACTTTCTCTAATCCGTGTTTATTTATAGCCTTTGTTTTTGGAGATCTGAAGAAAATCCAGTATCCGACGGATTCTACTGGAGACATTTGTGGAATTGACGTCAAGTAAGTGTTTGTTTAGTATTTTTTATATCTTCTTTTTTTGCATTATAAAGTGTATTCATTATTGAAAGTTGTATTTCAATCTTAAAATCTAATTCGGTATCATTACGCAATAATTATTTCAGTTATTCTGTTGGTGTCGTTTTATATTTGTGTCAATTAGTATACTATTTTCTAATTACATAATCGTAATAGTAATTATATACATGGTGTGTTGAACAGAATATACACCACTTTAATTTGTTTATTTTTAACTTACGATCTCGAATTTATTTCAATTTTATGATATCTACAAATGATTAAACAGAATTTCATTTAATTAATGACAATTATAGCCAATACCCGAAGGCTACCCTGACAGATGCCTAAAAGTTTTAGATGAATTGATGGCCATTACGTCCACAAATGTTGGCGTGGTTTACGACGGACAGTCCGTGATTTAGAAATATATTTGAAATTGGTAGCATATCTGCCGAAGAACATAGAATATCAATAATAATCAGTAGCATTGAAACTTGTAAAGATGGTTTATAATTTGCAGATTAACGATTTCCTGTTACTTGGTTATGTCTTGGTTGCACTTTTATTAATAATAGCTTCATTTAATCTGCCTAAAAATTCTGATTGTCAGGGTAAAATACTTTAATTGTGCCTCTTAAGATATCTGCTTAGGGCACGACGCTTCCTTTAAAAAAGGGTATCATGCTTTATTACTTTTAAACTGTTCTTTTCTACTGAAAAAACTCTCTTTAGATTTGGACGACAATTCTTTAAATAGAACTCTGCTTGTTGGCTTGTATTAAGCTATGATAAAATAAAGTCTCCTCTGTTTCTGTACTAATTATGTGAAATTGATGCGACCACCAACAGCAAGTAAGTTCTTTGTTCTTGGGTTTCATATCCATTTGTGTGAGTATTTGTGTGATTTGTTTGTTTTTCCTTCCTGGTAGTTAATGTGCTTTGTATTTTTTCATTGCAGTTTTCTTTTTAGTTTTAAAATGTTTTGTCTCACCCAGCGTTATTTGTTTTCATCATAATTTGTTAAATCATTGTAAGTGACTCAATTAAAGATCTTTATAATATACGTTTTCATTAATTTCATTTGTATGATCACATATTTTTAAATGTTTATTTGAATGCTATAAATAAAATGTTTGTCGCAATTATTATTTATAAAAAAACATGGCTTGTAAACTTTTTCTTTGTTATAATATTAATAATCAATGATAAGATATTTATTGTAGCGTTTCCCCTTCAAGTTATGAAGTATTCGTATATAAAATACGATCAAGACAATCATGCATTAAACTCAAAAGAGAAACTCTTCTAGTAAACCGTAGAATGCAGCATGTAAGCGTGAAGGACTATGTAGATTAAACATACTTACATACTAGTATTGACACTAGGAAAACATTAATAAGTTTTACCATTTAATTATCCACAAAAAAAATCGTTTGACGTCCTTGTTTTTGGTATATAACTTAGCTTTGATCATCCTTTTCGTAGTCTAATTATAGTACATAGATATTGTGTGTTTACATATATAGTATTTATTATTATATAATATGATTAAACAAGAAGTAACTGGTACATTGGTTTACTCTAATCGTGTTGTATTTTTTATAGATAGGTACATGACTTTAACCAGAGTCTATTGTGCACTTACAACATTTTGTAACTAAGTCCTGTGTCACTTTTTAAAATGTAATTAATTTACACTGTTATGTAGATAAAGGGTATAATGAATGGAGTGTTGTCTAACGTAGAGGAAATGTTGCTTTGCAGTTACCAATTAGACACATTTACTTTATTCCTTATAATAGATGACCATTTAGTTTAAAATCTTGAATTCATTTGTATTTATAAGTGTCGCTTTTCTCCTCATTCATTGCGTATTATGTATCAAATAATTTTTCTGACTGTTTTTATCCAGTTATTTTTTCCTTATTTAAATATATGTTTAGAAAGTAGTTACCATAAGTTTTATATTATAGTTTTAATATATTGGTTTTTCTAATGAAAACACAACTTTTTGTGAAACACAACACAGTACTTTGCACATTTTCATATCTTATGCGTAATATTTTCTCATTGTGCATATCTGGTTCAACAAAACACCGTTTTAATCCACTTATTTAGACACTTACTGTGCATTTCTTCATTGTCACTTTTTATCCTTTTGTATTAATATATTTAGTATATATGAAATCAATATTCAATTTATATGCTCTTTGGTAGACTATAATACCACCATTATTGCTTTGTATGTATTTGTAAACCTGTTTATAGTTTTAAGGAATATAAATGCCATGAATTTTTTTTATTGTTTTCGTGAATTATAATATAGCCAAAATATAATGATATAGTGTTAAAATGCTTGTTTATTTTATAGTGAAAACGCGGTGTTACTAATTGTGCAATTAACAGTTTTTAGTGTTTTGCTAAATGCAGCTATCATTTTCACCTTTTAAATAGTTTTAAATCATTTTCACCTTTTGGGATATTCTTTTCGTACTAACCATATATACATATATATATCAATTATTACTGAATATAGATATTTTAATTTTACATTCAAATTGGCTTTTGTTTCAAGTAATCTACGTTTATATTTCTGAGAGATTCATGATTTCATTTGTAAGAAATTTCGCAGAACAACATGCATATAATACATGACTGACGTGCAGCACTTATTGCTTGTTATTTTCTAATAAAGCGTTCGTGGATTATGTTTTTACTGAGTCCCAGACATAATACATGGCAGAATATTTACGGTGTATCTAAAAAATGTTTATCTCATATATTATTTTATATCGTAGAATGCTTCATACATATTTACAAGATGACGCCATTTATCCACTTGGAATTTCTATTGTTGTCTCTCTATAGTTTTCGGCCACCCTGTTTCTATATTTATGAGAGTGTGTACATACATAATTTCAAGAGTATCTTTTAACGCCTGTCTCTAACGTTTGGAACCATTAACAGAGGGAAGCCCTATCTTGTATTCTTCAATCTTCTTGTGTGTGTCCGGATGGGGCCGGTTGCCATGCTTTTCGGTTGTCCGACACGTCAAGTAAGTCATCTTGCCATGTTCACTGAAGATTATAAAGACATTTAATTCTAGTCAGATACTCTTAATTTTCCGACAAAGCTATCTATGCTTTCTTTATTATTATATCGTTTTAAAACATCATCCTATTTGCTTTTTATTATAACAAAAAACTTTGCAACATAATTTCAGAGCTAATTTATTTATAATATGTAGAATAAAAGCCTTTGTATGAGCTGTTTTATTTAGAAGGTTTTGTCATTGTCAGTTTAGAAAGAAAAATATATACAACATGTGGTAAATATCGTCTGCATTGGCGTTGTCTTATCTCAATAACTCTCGAAAATGTTGCGAATAAGTATATTATATATAAAGTTATGTGCCTATTCAAGACAAACTGTAGTGACTACAGTTTAATTGTGTAAGTCTAGTGTACACAAAGTTGCCAACGCGGATATATGTTTGATACAATCGATTCGAGAATTTAATCGAAAAACATCTATTTAATTCAACAAACTCGGTTAAGATAACCATTATCTATCATGCATTAATGCTATTCTAACGATTTATCCATAATATATTTACATAAGAAATCTATATGTATGGTGCTTCTTATCTGTCTTTTTACTTATTTTCTATGGCTCTAATTTCCGATGGTATTCAACATATATCTATGTATTATCTTCCCACATTAATTGTTTGCCTCACTCTCCGCTCCTCGCGTCTGGGTTATACCTACCGTAGGTATGTCTGAAAGAGTGTCCACAACATTACTGGTACTGGCGAATGCCGAGCTTAGAACCGGACGAGCAGAATCGAAAGAAAATGGTCTGCCTCAACGGTGTCAATGGAAATAATCCTCAGTTCAAAAACATTGTTAGTTTGTATCCTCTTTTTCGTCTTTACATAGCTTGCTTTTATACTTTAATAATCACTGCTTTTGGAGAAGGTTTAATCCCTTTTCGTATTTTCTTTATTTTACTAGCCAATCAAAGATTTAGTTAAGACAGAAAAATGTGCCAGTCTGGTTATCAAGTCGTCGCCATGTAAGTTTCTGTCTTTTAAGAGACACTTTCTATGCACTAGAGGTTGGATCCTTTCTCGGAGTGATTTGCCTCCATAGTTACGGGGGTTGTTCTTATTCATTTGTTTTTCAGTCAGTGGTCGTTGCGTTCCCGACAGCATCCTTGATATCTTCCCCAAGGCCATCAATTTCACTGGAAATGTCAAGAAGTCCACCAAGTAGGTTGTGAAGGAAGCATTTTGTTTAGATGCCATTGAAAGAAAATACAGTTCTTGTTTCTCTACAGAAGATACTATTAGAGTTAGTATGTTTTATAAGTTTGTTACTTTCTATTACATTTACCAGTGACATTCGGAATAACTGGTGACCTTTGACCTTGCTCGCTAGATCTTTAGTTAAATTGATTTGAGCAAGTCACTGTATTGTTTTCCAATAAAAAGTAACAACATGCATACTTCTCTTTTTGGTTAGTTTATGGTTTAATTGTTATTTTTTATTATAGTATGACAATCATATTGATTTATTTATTTCTAAAATCGTCTTAAGGGAATGCATTGATTAGAAGTATTATTCACGCGGTATGAATCAGCTTTTTCATATGAAATTGTTTTACAACCTATAAAGCGTACACGATTTTGAAATGAGCACTACAAAGAGAGTAATGTTTCATAATTTTATCTACATTTTATTCGCTTTTATAACTTTAATAACTCAGGCTTTATATTAATATACCTAGTGCTTGTTTCCTTTATACTTTTATTGGTAGTGTTTATTCAGATTTCTTCCTTTAAACCACTTTCGAGTAACTAAACCATGTTTTTCTGAAATCCTATTATCGTCTGAATATTACGCTTTGTTTAGATTTAATAAAGTCTTTACTCCGTAAGTATTCTTGTACTTATTTTGCATTTATAGCTGCCGCAGATTTGATTTTTTAACTGAGCATCTAACTTTATTGCCTAATAACCGCGCTTTTAAGCTGATCGGCATTATATTACTGGAATTATAATTATCTTTAAAAGTAGAATCATTCTCATGTTTAGTTATTGAATTATGTTTAGCAATTATATTTGTGAAATCATATATTATTGCTACATTTCCTCCTTTGATTTACTTTGAATCATGAATTACACAGTTCACTGTATTTTTTAAGCGTTTTATTTTAGTTTTATATTGATTCAATGAACTGAAATTTTTGTTTGGCTTTAGAAACTATCGGCTATAATTATATGCTAGTGATAGGAAACAATCAGTTATCCTCTGGTTTCAGATAATTGGATGTCAGTATGTTATGCAGTGTTCCACAATTAATCTTCCTTTTAGAGCACTAATTATTGCTGGCGTAAATCGAACTATATTTCTTGCATGAAAGTGTACTGAAATTATTTGCTCGGAATTTCATTCTGCCTAGCAAGTCATATTTCTATTTATAACTTTCAATACACAGTATACAACGAATAAATATCCAACAGCAGGTTGCTAGCCTGGTCTAATTAGTTTAAATCTACGATTCAAACAGAAGGGTTTTAGCTTCCACAGGCACTATGACGTTATTTGATAAGATTTAATAATAACACGGTCAAAACTTTTTTCTACTTAATAGAAAGAATTCGTTTTTAGTTGTGGGTGTACCAAGTTAATTTATTTTATTTCAACTTACGTGTATGAAGTAAATACTTTTTTCACAAGGGTAATGTATTACATATTATGATGTTTAAATCTCAGAATTGGCAGAATATTACATTCAACGATTGGAAATGTTTATAACTGTGAAACTACGGCTTTTAAATAGAAAATGGTATCTAATCACTATCGTTTGCTTTCTATCTGGTGTTGTTTTTCAGTACAACAGGTTAGACGCGTTATATTTGTTTAAACTTCATTTTTATATATTAGAGACATTTAAAAAAAATAGTTTTCGGATTTTTTGCGCCCTCTGCTGCTTGTATTCGCTATTTAATTTGCTATAATCTCACATACTTTTTTTTTAAATTTATGAAGACAATATTTAAACAATTCTGTAACTTGTTTTCTTTTCTCTGTTGTTTTCATTTTAAGAGTTCTTAAAAAGATGCTCTGGGCAGTTGCAGTAGGGGAGAATATAATGGAAGATATATTGGCCTCGTGGAAACCCATTCTAGTGTAAGTTTCTTGTACTACATGTATATCTTATCCAGATATTATTATAATCTATACGTTAAGGTATTGGCTCAGGTCTTTTTATCCTCAAAATGGCATGCATCGCGATAAGGAGATCTGTCTTCTTGTTTTACAGTGGGGCACTAATAGCGATCTGTATGTCCCTCTTCTGGATTGTGCTCATTCGATGTCTGGCAAAACTGGTAGTCTGGATCATGATAGTTACCCTCCTCATCATTATCCTTGCATGTGAGAAAATGTCAACAAATTCCACGTTCACTTAAAGAAGGCATATTGCATTATTATTCCTTGTTTTTCTCAACTTTTTGTCGTCATTTCCTCCCTATAGGGACCTGCTTCTCGTTCTATCGCTATGCTTCCCTCCGAAATATCGTCGATATACAGGCCTCGGAAGATTCTCCGCTCATCATTAAAAGACTTCTCATGGACACCACTGGCTTTCTTCAGAATGAAACTACCTGGCTAGTTATGGGTGAGAATCTATACGATCAATAATAAGCTACCGATTATCGATTCAATTAAATCAATTGTTTCAAATTGTCATAATTTAAGCAAAATAATGCCCTTTGAACGAAACCGAAACTAAAAACAAATATTTGTCAGAATTCCAATCTAAATAAACCATTTATAGTATATCGGGCTGTTCTCATCATCTGATTGGTCCGTACAATACATCCTACATCGTGTGATTGTTTCTTGTCGTCGCACCTTGTAGCGATTACCTTGCGTTTAATAATTACGAAAAATATTAATTTTCTCTGGATTTATTAATTTCACAATATTTATTCTAATCTGTAATAATGACATAACTGTCCTCTCTGAACAGGGATTATATTCGGGTCCATCTTCCTCATTCTGCTTCTGCTCGTCATCTTTCTTCGAGAACGAATCAGGATTGCCACCGCTATTATAGACCAGGCTAGTCGGTGAGTGGAAGGATTGTATTGTATCTCAGAGTGGTGTATAATATGATATCTGAACTAGCTTTGTCTGTTTTAGTAATTTACAAAATGGACGATGATTCATTGTAATACTTTAAATTTGTTGTTTGAAATACTTGCTTATTTCTTGTGGTCTTCTTTTCTTATAAATGTTCTCTTTATTGCATATTATAATATTATTTAAAATTGCGCATATATGTTCTTTAGTATAATTTTGATATTTAAAAAATATATTAATATTTAGAATTAATTAATCTAAATAGAATAGGATACTTACTAAACTATCACATGTTGTGTTCATGTATATGTTTCTTAGATTTCGTATTAAGTTTTATTGACTGTTAACATTTTATTTCCAAGAGTTTTGTTTGCTTTTTTGGGTGAACTACTGTTTCTAACTTGACCCATATTAATACTGCATATAGATTGAAATATTTGGCGAATATATAGCTGAATTGTACATAAAAACACAAGCTATGAACTTCCTTTCCAGTTTCTCTTAGTTCTTTTAATTGACCACCGCGGTGGCTGCTAGTATGCATTAATTATAGTAATTCTTCTGTTTCGTTACACCTAACACATGGCACCCAAACATCTGTGTGTGTGTGTGTGTGTTATCGATTTGTCGTTTTCATGCACAATGGCATTATTCCCATGGCTTATTGACTGCACTTTCGGTGTATCATTTACATGCCGTAATATGCTTGGCTAGCTTGGGCTTCATTTGGTCTAGTCGTTACTGTGGAGTTTACGTGACCCACTTACCGAATAATGTGCTATTTTGGTTCAAGACGGGGAGGAAATAGTTATAATTTTTAGGTGCGTATGAATTAGAATACCGTTTTCTGTACAACGCGTTGTCTCCAGCTAGTCTTCAGGTGTTATTAATATGGAACTGATGGGTTAATTAAGCATAATAGTCTGAAACATAAAAGAGAATAATAATAGCAGAGAGAGGGATAAATTAAAGACTCTAAAAGGAAGCACCATCATTGGAGAGAGTCTATTATGGGTTTTAACTAATAAGCTGCCTTTATCAGGTTAATTGCGTTGAAGAAAAGACTATTACAAGTATTACAGTTAACTAAATGAGTTAGGAATCGATCAGGAAAGTCTTTAATAGGAACCCATTTATTTAACTGTAATACTTTTGTCGCAATGTTTTCTCTAACAGTTCCTTTAAAAGAATTAGCGTGGCTCATCTGACTTTGATATTGTGATGAAGGAAGCGATTTTAATTAAAACACAGAATCCTCCCATTAAATGGACTCTTATACTAATAACGGTTTCCATTTTCTCTTAATGTGCTTCGACCTCCATAATTTCTCTCTTCTATTGTGTGCTTTTAGTCTGTCGTGCTATTTATCCCACCAAGTATGTATTTTAATTATTCGAGACTATTATTATATGCACCGTCACCCGTCACTTTTATATATATTGTACCCAAAGACAGCGGTGGCATTGCAGTCTCAATGCGCCTTCTACAATAGAATCTATTCTAATTTTGTTTGTCGATTGTTTTTTCTTGGATTTGAGTTCATATATCTTTGTACTCACATTATTGTACATGTCGTACTAATAGCTGCGTCTGTCATTATGACGACTGTATGTGACGGACAACCTGTTATTAGTCTAGTTGGCCTCTTGTGCACCGATCAGAGCGATCTTCGCAGTGAAGAGCACCCTCGCCTGGCCCGCGGTGACGGCATTCCTCAAGGTGGCAGTGGTCTTCTTCTTCGTGATCCTCGCAGCCTATCTCTGCACCGTGGGCCGGGCCGAGGGGGTCTCTGTTGACCCCGACCTTGTCCCGGACCGCCTCGAGTTCAACAACACCCATCCCTTCAACAACACCATCCGGCGAAGTCTTAAGAACCTGCTCAACCGCCTGCCCTGCACCCCATCTGTGAGTGTCAACAGTGACCCGGGGATTACCTGTGTAAACTGTTATGGTGCTGAATTATTTCTGCAAAATATTCAACTATTATTGGACATAAGTTGGCAAATTGATAATTTCATAAAAATAAGCATTTGCGTTAAATATTTCTATTATTTTTGTTGCTTGATGTTGTTTTAGAATTCCTTCGATAAGTTAAGATCAAAGTATATATACTAATTTCTAGCTTATGATTTACATCCAAGGTTGTTTATTTTCCCCCATTTTTGTCAAGTAAATTGTTTTCTTGAAAATTAAGTATTATGTGTTAATAAATGTTGTGTTTTTTTGTATTCTTTCACCATCAGAAAGTAAGTTAAAAGAAACGTTATTTTGTAAGTATTACCGTTTTATGTGATTTTAACAATTTCGAAAAGCTCGGAAATTCAATATCCCTTAAAATTACTTTATCGGATGGATTTTTGGAAGAAAAGAAATTATGTGTTTTGTTTGAAAACATTTTGGTTTGGGTTTTGTTTCTCGTTTTTAGTTACTAAACTTGAATTTTTTTACAAACACATACATTTGATTACATTAAATTTTACTCCTCTGCAAAACCTATTAATTTGTGTATCTTTATCAACGTTTCAACCAAAAACCCAAATTTATTGTAAAAAGGCAGAAATTTTAGATTTTTGCAAGTATTCCTTTGTAATATATTGATTATTTTGTTATCAATATTTTGTTCTGAATCGTTAAACTAAAACTAGTAAATAGAGATAATTAATAAAAGCCGGCTGCTGCAATTATATATTTTGTAAAATCTATATTAGTGAAAGCATGTATTTTCTAAATGTTGTTCTTTCAGCGGGTGGTGAGAGATTAGTTGGTAATCTGTCTCCTTATTTATCAGTAATTAATCTGTAATGTCATAACCTACATTTTCTAATTCTAATAATTCAAAAGAATGTAAAAGTGTCAATAAAAGGAGCAACTTCAATGTTCCGTATTTTAAGTATTGATGACTATAATAGTAAACTGTCTTGATTTTCTCTTTTTAGTCCCATAGTTTGTTATCCTCTTTCCTAGTTTTAAGGTGCCAGTGTTGTTTAAAGTCCACGTGTATTCACAAAGATACTGAATGTACCCTTGAATCTTGTTCACAGCTCTACCTAACCAGCAGTCTTGTCTCGACTGCCGCAACAAACGGATTGTTATGCTTTCGTAGTTAATCATAGACTGTTCGTAACTTTAATACTAATTTAAATCGCCATCATGAGTGATGCAACCGTATAATAATAACCACAGTTTCAAGTGAACATATGCGGAAAGTGTTGGTGTATAAGATTATACCCACAGTTTTATTTGACGAATAATAGTAATAATAACGCGCACTTAGTGTGCTAGCTTCAATAATTTACATTTAGCTTGGAGGTAAGATACAAGAGGAAGTCTTGATTCTGACGCTATTTACTGTGAATAAAAAAACGACAAAGAAGCACTGGCTGCAAATATATCGAAAATGTAATAACTACAAATTTTGGAGGTTAAACCTCTTACTCATGTAGACAGACTGATCACTGCATTCTGGAGAATGGATCGATGAATGTAGTTATAGCTTAATGATTGTTTAAGGCACTGGGTTGGTATGATACAATTGAAAATACTTATATCATATTTTAATGTTTTTAGAAAATATTGTATACTTTTTTTTATTCAAAGTCTTCGTGAAAAATTGTTATTAACAATATTGGCGGCTCTGTGCAAAAAAGTAAAAGTATGAAAATAACGTCATAAGTAATACACACGTGTTTTTTTATATTTTATACATTTTTATTAATTTTCGTATATTTACTTCCAAAAACAATAGCATAAAGTATTATCATACTGTTCTAGAATTATGCTGATTTTTATTTATTTTTCAGCTCAACAGTACTGCGGGCAAGATGTGTTTATTTGTTAAATATGGTGCAACAAAGTAAGTCATTTACAGTAATATTGGCTTAACTCTCATTTAATATTATGCATTTTAGTTAAACGATTAATAATTATCTTGGATAACATTCAGTTATCAAATTCATTATCAATAACATAATTTTTTTAGTTATTTTAACCATTAAAAAAAACTATTAAAATATACTACTAAATGTCTAAATAAATAATATTTGGGTAAGTAGTTTGTTTTCTGTTTCATAATTTTCCAAATTGTTTCTTGGATATATGCTTTACATAACATAATTTATTGATAGCTAGCACAACGATTCAATGCATAATTATGGCATGCCCGTGAAAATGTCCTCTTGTTCCCCTTGACTTCCCCCCAGCTACAAGTACATCCTTGTGGCTTACGTGGCCTTCATGTTCTTCTGGCTCGTGAACTTCACGATCGACCTGTGCGACATGGCTCTGGCCGGCTCCTTCGCCTCCTTCTTCTTCGCCCGGGAGAAGACCTCCGCGATGCCCTGCTGCCCCCTTCTCTCCTCTCTCGGCATCGCTCTGCGCTATCATCTTGGCTCCCTGGCTTTCGGCTCCCTTCTTGTCAGCATCGTGCAAATGATTCGAGTCATCCTCCAGTACTTCAAGAAGAAGGCCGACGAGTCCAAGAGTGTCATGGCTGAGTTCCTCGTCAAGTGTTGCATGTGTTGCTTCTGGTGCCTCGAAAAGTGCCTCCGATTCCTCAATAAAAATGCCTACATTATGGTGAGCTGCTGTTGAGATTAACAAAAATAGTAAACTTAATTTCTACTAAAACAATTTGAAACATCCCTTTGTTCTAAATTGCTTCAGCGCTGGGATGCTTTATAATATTATGAGTACAGCGGTAAATTAGTCATTTATAATATAGCCTGTTTGTCTCTTTTTATAATCAGTGTTACTTTCAGTTTATTTAGAGAATTTGTTTTTATTGTTCTTCACAGTATTGTGACCTATGAAACTATATTCTTTGATAAGAATAATACACCATTTTGCGTATTTTTTAACGCTATTTCTTTTAAAATTAAATATTATGTCACCCATATTGTAAACAATAAGAAAAATGTGGGTATAACAGCGGATAGTGACGTACTATATTATTGAACTTAAACATAAAGGAGTCTAATTACGTTTGAAAGAGTTGACTACTTTTTAAAGTTTTTATTCATTTTAATTTCTTTGTTTTACATACGGATTATTACTTTTTAATACGACTTTGTACGTTTAATACTATGTTAGTCGTAATTATTTGTTTTATATTGATTGGCAATCTGAAAAAATGCATAACAATTTGAAGAAGTAAGATTGTGGTCAAAAATAAAGATCTTTTCCAGATTTTTTATTAGGTCACGATTGTAAAAAATGCTATATACTGATAGGCTTTTTCTATAATTTCGAATAAAAATAATTACTATTTCATATTGCTGAATAAAATATTTATATTTTGTAATTGTTTGTTTAAACTTCATTTAATTAGTCTACTACTTGCTATGATAACAGTAGTACGATACAGTAAAGTGAGCTCTAAAAGTAACCCATTTTCTGTCACCAAATTCTGCTTTTATCTTGTAGGGGGCCGTTATCATTATTCAATATAAATGAAATTCTGTATTTTTAGAGTGCGTTTTAGTCTTTTTTATAGTGGAATTAATAATACTATGTAAATGAGTTAACATATCATAATGCTTAATATAAAATATATAGATTTTGACCGTAATTACTATGTTTACCTAGTTTATTTATTTATTTGTGTTTATTTTCGGACATAATTTATTGCTGACTTTTTTTCATATTAATATACCTTTTAAATATTGCGATCTCTAGTGATCTAATTAATACGAAAGGTACACCACATTAATTTTTAATAATAGGTTATGCTTTGTTAATACTTATTTTCAGTTTACCTATTTGATAAAACTACATGAATTGACCACAAAGACATACTATAATTAGGATTTTAATTTGCTTTTGTTTGGATATAGCTGAACTGTGGACAAAGTCTAGAACTCTGCGAGATAAACTTTAGTACTTTAATTTACGTGGCTTTGTTGATTGTAACCCCCCCCCCCCAAAACTGCGTTCGACAATACCCGAATTGGTGTTC
>JAYRBW010111603.1:0-18096 GCA_036023295.1 Invenusta paracnida
GGGGCTCATTGAGGATCTACATTAAGGGAGGGGGGGGGTGCTCATTGAGGATCTACATTAAGGGAGGGGGGGCTCATTGAGGATCTACATTGGGGGAGAGAGGGCTCATTGGGGATCCACTATATTTTTAAACTTTCTAATTGAGTTGAATTTTTATCTTTGCAAGTAGTTAAACAAGGAGGTTTTTTTAATATCGTCAATCTATATCTTTCATACAAAAATGTGTCTTCTTTTGCAGAAAAGGGTGTGGAAAGTTTTGATTGTTAGAAATTATAGCTTAATTAACTCCAATTTTGTTTTGTCTTATACATCGCGCAATACAATGTCCCATAATTTTTGTCAACTAATACTGACAATCTAAGTATTCAGACAAGATGATTTAAAGATGTCTGCATCTTGAGGTGTGCAGTAGTTTTAGAACCACATTCTGATCAAAATGTGTGTAGTTATATTAACATCCCCGAGGGAACATCAAGGATGTTTTACTGTTTTGTTCTCGACTGTGCCTCAAGTTACTATGCATGTTTGAGACAAACGTTTTTGTTGGAAATGTTGCTACATGATCCCTGTATAAAGGCTATGCAAGTATTACTCGTGAGTCAGAAATCTATTAGTTACACATTTTAAATGATATATATAAACTTGGCATCTAAATATAATATTTCACTAATCAAAAATATGTTATGGCTCAAATGAAGGAGCATTATTTATTGCTTTAAAATTACATTAGCAATTTCTGGTAAACATTCAGCATTATAGTGATATACCCACATTTTACAGCTTTATTTGTCTTTTTATTGGGGAAAAATATATAGGTGAAAAAATATAGGTCAATATCTATTTCTATTCTTTGAAATACTTAATTAAGTAATAAGCAAAACAAATTTTGAAAAAATTATCAAGGCCCGAGTAGATATTGTACAAACATCTAAGAATATTTAATTTGATAGCATCTTATTATTTAGATTAGAAAAATGTGTGTCTTTTTATTTTTGTATTACGAAATATTAAAGAGTATTAAAGGACTCCATAATGGCATCTACTTAGCTAGATAAACATAATAATATAGAATAGGAATCCAAATGACAACTATAACCTAACCGGGGCTTTAAGGAATACAATCTCGCATTTTTGCTATTAATTTTAAATGAAAAAAATGGAACAATGCAAGTTTCCGTAACTTTGACCAAAGTAATGTCTTTCATCTCCAACTTTTAGCGTTATATTCAATGTTGTGCACCTAAACTGGCCGTCATTTGACCACACCCTAAAAATGATCAAATGCACCCCTTTATATAAAATTAGCTAATCATACTTTTTATGTAAAGAATGCCTATCTCAAAATTGCACAGTGTACAATAATAAACTTTTCATAAAAATACTTTTCTAATTTCATTTTTTTAATGATAAAAATACATATTTTTAAATAATTTGTTTATTCAAAATATTTTTGACATATTTTTCAATGGAATATTTTGGACAACACATTTGTTTAATTGAATGTGACGTTTCAAAACTCTATCGTGGACTAAATATGACCCCCCTCCAAGATATGAATGCGCAAAAAACGGTATGCAGGGGTTAATAAATGATGTATGAAAAATCTCGAAACATCACAATTAACACATGAGACATTCAAAGCGCTAATTAGCAATCTTTAATACTCGTCTAAAGACTCGGGTATCCTATTCTGAATATCCTAAAAAGCATACTTATAATTATGTAAATAATTTAAACTAGCAACGAAACCTGCAACAAAAAATAGCCTAATTAATTTTATTTAAAATGATCACTTTTTTATAATACATATCTTGCCTGCTACATACTGATTATGTTTATAACTTGATTTTGTAATGTAGATTTATCGTCTTTTGTGGAAATATTAAACGTATATTATAAATATAGTCTGGTTGACAGATTATAATGATTTATTTATTACAGATGAATCTTGGTGACGGGAGTGTGACGGTTGGTGTATGTGCAACAACGTTGAAAGGAACATGAGCGAGGATCTATGGCAGTAGCGACACAGCAGTGCATTAACGGAATACAAAATGAAAACCTTATTATAAATTTACATTACATTTTAAAGTATTTATATGCATATCTAAACATATGTAATAACTGAATAAACTATAATCAAATAGGTAAATTCAACTAATTTGATATAAAATAGAGGTAATGTTGAATTACTGCAAATCAATTAAAAAGTACCGCTTCAGTGTCTTGAAACGCAGTATATAACCACCAGAGGTGCCAGGCCGCGTTTAGAGCATATCATTGGCCTTCCGGTTGATGCCGGCCAGTCGAAATTATCCTGCTTTTTATACCAGTAAATAAACCTAAAGAAATTATTAAGGAAAAATTGGAAGATAGGCCCTTCGAATAAGCACGGACAATTGTCCTGTAATGGCAACGTCAAAATTATTGTTAGATACGGAGCCAAACATCGATCAGAACACCAAAACGGCAACACAACGAAATACGCCTCATATCAACGCATTTGTGCAATACACTCTGCGATTGGTCAATATTTACGTAAATATGTTGACTTTAAATTTTAGCTAGCTCGTCATCCCTGCCGTAGTATCCGCAGCAGCTCCATCGCCGACACATTTATTGCACTTGAGCATCAGTCGTCTGTTTTCAGATCTGCAAGTGCTGTTGTTTTTTTTAAATGGCATTCTAGTCAAAACCTATTATATAGAGGTATGAGTACAAGTCCCTAACCATGCCTACCGCCCCCTACAGCAGATCTGTATGATTAGCATATCATACTACTAATAGTAGTTATATAGAGGTAAACACCTGCATCCACCGCAGAAGGCAGTAGCCACAGCTGGAGACGCCGTTGGGCAGACAGTTTCGTTTATCCTGACGGACTTAGCAGGCGCACCACGACGGGCACTGTCCATGGGCCTCAATTTGGACAGTCACTGAATTTAATCATGAAAGGTGGCTGATCGGGATTCGAACCATGGACCCCTGGTATTAGAAGCAACCACGTTACCGCAGTACTCACAAGCTTTTGTGATAAAAGTCAAACTTGATCTATTATAGAATCCATTCAAACTCTTCAGTGAACTACAGTGATCATTTACTACGTATTTGATTATTGCATTGATTATGTATTATTTATTTGAATTGGAAAGCAGTTAATTCTCTAAGTTATATATTTTAATTTGAAACTATTTACAATATTAAAGAATATATTCTCCGAAAACTGTTATTATTCAACACTATGTAGGTAATATACGAGTAAGTATTGTTAAGAATCGGTAAATATTTCAGAAACTAAACAAAAGTGATTAGTTGTACTTTGCTTCCACAAAAATATTAAATGGCATTTATAGCATGCATATCTCCGTATTTTAAAACGTTTATATATTTAAAAAAGTATTATAAAAATATTACGAATGTTTATTACTTTCCAATGAATTTTCCAATAAAACGAAACTAAATTATAGTATTGTTTTGTAGTAAATATTAATATAAATATTCAACAATCCACATTATTATCAATGCGATGCAAGTTATAATCGTAATTTTGTTACTATATCCTCCAACGAGGAATGCTATGAAAGATTTAAATCGAAGAGCTAAAAAATACAATTGAAATGATTTATTTTAACTAATTAACATGAAAATTTCATCAAAGAAGCGAAGTATTAATTAGCTTTATTTTTTAATCTAGATTATATATTTTGAATTCCAAATAACTTATAAAGATCTTTAATGTAAGAGGATTTTGAATTTCTTCAAATAATAGAGATTTCAATTTATGTGAATCAAGAGACATAAAATCGAGTTATTTTATCAATAAAATATCAAATATAAGTTATATTTTAAATAATGAAAGTTTTCGTATTATCCCGACTTTAAAATATTAAAGCTTATAGATTTCCTTAATTAATTTTTTATAATTTTTAGCACTAATTAATTTTAAAACTTGCTCTTTTAAGCTGGAAAATATTTTAACGATTGAATACTAAAGTCACTTGAAACTTCAATATCTTAATGTCATACTATATTTTAATTGTATATTTAAACAATTTCAGGTTTAGATATTTACTCGGACTGTTAAGCAATACTATAAATCATGTTTTAGTTTGTTCAGTTTTAGTATTTTAATTATAAAACTAAAGGTCACCTGTGAAATGAGAAACAAAAGTCACAATAAAATTTAAATCTTTAATATTTGCTTATATCCAAGCTTCGCAGCTCAGTAAAAATTGTAATCCGGTTATTTATTCATCCCCCTTCAGGTGTTTTCTTACTAATTGCCAGTAGGCTAGTCAGCAGTAGAATAACAAATAACAATAATACTAAAACATTTATTGTAGGAGAAAAGCACGTAACAGGAGAAAAACTATTATATGTTAAAAGAGCCAGTATAAAAGAAGGTTATGTAATTTACCTAGTAAAACACAATATAAATTAGATGATATGTAACTATGGATATTTCAGATTTTCATTACTTATGTAATATAATGTTCCCAGTCTAATTTGCATATTTATTTCTATTTTTTTTGTAAATCTCAAATATATAAATATATTTTCGTGTATTGAATGCATTATTGGATAGTTAGACCCTCTAAATGTAGAGGTAGACAGCAAAATTATTAATGTAGGACAAATGGTTATTGAGATATCACAAAATCTTCTATTTTTGGCAATGGCGGCAATTAACCACGTTTTGTGAAAAATGCTCAATGGTGACAGAGGGCTATCATGCAGTTTTTAGAAGTACCTACTATACCCATATATAATAAATAAAAACTAAGAAAACTATATACTCCAAAACAAGGTCAACCCTGCTCACTGCCGGACTATAGTTGTAGTGAACACGCCTGCTGACAAAAACAATATGTCCGGATCTGAGAATTCCTTCATACGAATAGCTGCGTGATTGGCCGGCTTCAGCCAAACCAATCACGTAGGCTTTTATTGATTCGTTGTATTCATAGAAATCGGACTAACCTTATAAGGCCCCTTAAACAATAGTCCGATCTCTATAACTGTATTATATTTCATAACCCAGATAGAGTTCGCCTCAACAGATTGTATCATTCCAGCGCTGCTCTCAACTATTATTTAATATTAATGAACGCCGCCCTTCATTTCACGTATATTGAATTCCATACCTAACTTCAATAGAAATAGCAATAACTGTATGTAGTGTAGCAAGAAAACTACCCAGATCCACTACATAGTCAGCAGTAGAATAACAAATAATAAGAATAATAAAGCATTTATTGTAGCAGAAAAGCATGTAACAGGAGAAAAGCATGTAACAGATGGACTGTATGTATGGATTGAAGTGCAAAACTATAATATAGTTAAAAGAGCGACTAATCAATATAAATTAGATGAACAGTATTAGTGTGTGAATCAATATACTAACTGGATGACTCGTATATTATCTATCAACTACTAATAATAGGGTGTTCTTGTATACAAGTTTCAAAATTCAAAGTATTTAGGGGATTAGCGATCGATTAACTAAACGGATTACATCATAGATTATTAAATGAGAAACTATCAGATTACAAGAGAGCATGAGAGCTTAAAGAAGTCAATACAAGAATGTGGAGATTGCGTCACTATTTCCATAAGATAAGGACTCCTTGCAATTATTTCCAGATAGTCTCTTATGTGATCTGATTAATTATTATCTTCTCTATACATTTATAATATATTTATCTGCAATAGATTTTTACTTGCTTGATAATGATTCGTGAAGGAGCTTTATAGTTGTCCTTTATAATAATTTTAACTTTAAAAACTTTAGCTGTTTATTCTTTGATCTACTAATCTGGAAATTTATTGAGTTATGTTATTTGGAAAATTCATTAACGTGTAAATTTTTGTAGAAATAAATGGGTACTTTTATTTCTTAAACGATACATATAATATAGATACATATATTGTATACTTTTAACCAAACAAAGCTATTTGATACATATTGTAACTGTATAATAATATGATATCAGGGGGATTAAACACAATAATAATACGCATGATTTAATTTGTAGTTTATAATTTAGTTATTTAAAAATCTTTGTTTTATTAGAAAGTTGAAAATGATCAATAACCTGAATACAGATCCCAAAGAAATAGCCCACTTAGTTGCAAAACATTTCCAAAACAGCTTAAACTCCCAAAACAACATCAAACCAACTAAATCTACCTACATCTAACAAAATAGAAAAACTATCCAGCAACCAAGAAATCAAAAGCAATTAACAGTCTGAAAAATAACAAAAGCCCTGGTCTAGACAACCTCAACCCAAAACTTATAAAATACAGCCCTCCTCAAATTACAGAACAAATAAAAAATATCACAATAAATCCAAAGAAAAAGAATCATTCTCAATAGAAGCCACCTGGAAATTTCAGACCTATATCATGCTCTTAACCACTATCAGAAAAATCCCTGCTATATGTCTTCTCAACAGAATCCAAAAGAAGTTCCAGAACCATATACCAAACAGCCAAGCTGCATATAAACCAGGACCGAGCACCACGGAACAGTCATTGAATGTAAAATTCTAACATAGAAGCTATTTCCTCAAATAATCTTGAAATCTACATTCTCCTGCTAGATCAAAAGCATTTGATACGGTAGACAGAAACATCCTCCTCAAAGATCTGCAAAACATTCTTGACAAAGATGAATACAACACAGTATAGGCTCCATATAACCTCCACCTCGCCCTTCATCAATAAGAAGAGAGCGAGACTCAAACAACAGTTTCACCCTGTTTGCATCACCACACCTACTATCAAATTAAAACTGCTGCAATTCAGAACAAGACCATAGCTACGCTACAAACAACACATTCAATATGCTGATGACATAATTTGGATTGTCAACAACAAAGAAGAAATCAACTGCATTGAACAGACAATACCCAAAATATTATCCAAAAGAAACCTCACCATCAACAAAGACAAAACAGAAATATTCACCATCCATAGGAGAAGACAACAACTGAAAAAATGTAAATACTTAGGCTCTTATCAAGACATTGAAGCAGATATCAATCAAATTTTCAAGCATCTTCAAAAACAAGATAATCAGCATCAAAACTAAAATAAGAGCATTCAATAGCTCATCGTTAAATTTATATTCCTTTACAACACAGAAATATGGACTATCATCAAAACACAAGAAAATGAAATTGACTCCTTCCAACGCAGACCTTTGTAGAGGTCCTCAATATCAAATGGGCCAAAACAATTTCAAATGAAGACCTCAAAAAGATTACCAAACACAAAGACTGGTCCATCAAAATCAAACACAGAAGAATAAGCTGGGTGGGTCACCTTTCACGTCTTCCGGAAGATGCTCTAATAAAACAAGCCATAAATGTACACAATGACAAGTTTTACAAAGCGTCAATAGGAAAGTCAAAACAAACTTGGATAGGATAAGAAACTGCCAGCAAGAGTTCCTCTACACAAACTTCAACGTCACGAACAAGTCCCCTTGGATTAATGCTAGGCTTAGAGAAAACTGGAAAGTTATATATGAGTCGCGTCAAGTCCTAAAGGATGCTCCAGCGAAATCAACAACAACATATTAAGAAGTCGAACATTAGAGGGGAGGGGCCAAATGTGCACCCCCCCCCCCGGGATATGGATGTGCAGAAAACCCGGTATGGATAGCGTTAATATATAAAAGAAAATAAAACATCAGAAAAAATAGATCAATTATTAATCTTAAAAATATATATTATATATTCTTATTATATGATTATTGAAATATATAGAATTATACGTCACTGAATGTAACTTATCGACATCAACCATCTGTGAATATTTACTAATTTTAATAAAAGTATTTTCTCTTTCATTTTGGAATATATAAGAAAGTATACAGGTATGTATATGTACATACTCGTACAGTAGTCTCAAATTATGTAAACGTAAGCAAATTTAAATAAGAGCACTACTTAATAAATAAAACAGAAGCATACTCGTAAAAATATTTTATTCATTATAGAAATTTACAATTTTATTATGAAGTGCAAATTTATTACAATAATTATACATTTATTATTATAATTGCAAAATTATAATTTTTACAAATATTCTTTCAAACGGAGGAAAAATACCTACAAATAAAAAATTGTTGAGGAAAAAGTGTCAGTAAGAAAAATATTTGTTGAATATTACTTTTCTTGAGTGTCAGTCTTTTTATTTAAAAAAAGGTAAACCTAATTTTAGTACCTAATTTAATTATTTTCCTCAAAAGGTGATTACCTGATATACAACATTAACTTTTTCTTATCTTTCACGAAAGTTAAAAACAATAAAAATAGAATGAATATTTAGAAGCATCAAGAAAAAACGTAAAAATTTGTTAAAGTTATTTTTCGTCTTTTGAGAAATATAGTAGAATATAAAATACACAAAGTATATAAAATACAAACTTATGTTAGATTTTAAAAGCCTTATAAAGCTTCGTCAATAGAAAAATGTTCTAATTTAATCAAATTTGAATAGTTAAATCGATTTTGATAATGTAGTATTAAACATTTTGAATAAAATAATGATGAGTTGATTATCAACATTACGTAATTATACAACCATTTACTACTTTTGCTGTTAATAGATATTCATTTAAACGTTGTGTTACAAAAGGATTAGTAGGTATAATACTATTCAACTGCATACAATAATCATGAACATGGAAAACCAAAAGTAAAAGTTTAATTACTAATTACTAATAGATTAATATTAAATAGTTATTAAGTTAATATTTCTGTTATTTTGACATTATCTATAATTCATAAAAAATATGTTGTATTTTCTTCCCGTTACATATAGAACAATATCAGCAAATAGTCAAATCATATAAAGAATAAACAACACCATATTCTAGATTTTATATTCCTAAAAGTTGTACTTTTTCAGCTGCTCCGATAGCTGAGAGATGATTCTTGCTTTATTCTATTATTTTTTGGTCTTGTGCCATTCCAATCCAAAATGATGGCAATCATCTCTGTCAGGTACGATGAACACATATGCCGGCTGCAATTCTATGCCTCACAATTTATTTTTGTGGTTGTTGTTGTTGGTGGATTTTATTATTACACTCCTGAACATCTGTCCCTTCTGCTCTCAATAGCTGATCATCAGTGTAAATATTGTCATCATAATCATACTTGTTGACGATTTTCAACTATACAAGTTTAAGGTTCTGTGTTGAGATTTCATTCCTTTTATTTTAAAGTTGACTGTGCCACAGTTGCACATTTATTGCACTATTGAACATATGTTGCACTGTTGCACATTTGTTGCACTATTGCACATTTATTGCACTATTGCACTGTTGCACATTTGTTGCACTGTTGCACATTTGTTGCACTATTGCACATTTGTTGCACTGTTGCACATTTATTGCACTGTTGCACTATTGCACATTTGTTGCACTATTGCACATTTGTTGCAAATTTGCACATTTGTTGCATTGTTGCATTGTTGTACACTTACATATCTATTACATAGGATGTGTCACTCCGTTATTAAACAAATTGTTAATGCGATCTAAACTGGGGACACCATTTTGAACAGCTTTAATACTTGCATTTTGCAACGGATTTTTGAACCGTTATAACTCTGTTTCTTTAGGAATATGAGAATTAATTATATATCTGAATTGTATGTTTGACATAAATGTATTTTTTATCATCAATATTACAATATTTATTAAAAATTAAAGGGGTATTTTTGGATCACCCTTAATAGCACAACTTATTTAAATCATGCAGGCTTTATTTATTTGTATTATTCAAGTATGTTATATTTTATAATTAGTATTGTAACATTGATTTTATTATTTAATGAATTTCTATAACTATAACTTCAATAATGAAGCTACAATATTATGCTTTTTAAGAAATATCGATAAATAATTTTTTCAAGCTAATTATTGTGTAGGTACATTTTAAAATAGTACGTATTTATTTTGCATCAAAATCAAAGATGAGGATAATTTGATTCGTCAAATATACTATATATTAGATGTTAGATATATACAGATATACATATATTTCGCTGACGTCGAATAAGGATCTTATTTTAGTTTAGTACAAATTTGTTTTGTTATTATCTATCTTGTAAACAATGGCTTTGTGGCCGAAAGTTGAAATTTGACAGGGAGAAAACGGCTTCTAAATTTTTATAATCATTAGGATGGTAAAAATTCAAAACAGATTCGGATATAATTTTGCTTTAAGCTTTATTCATGTTATATTACTTACGTAAATAAATCTTCACACAGAAAGAAAGTAGGGGAGACACTCAAGAGCGTGAAATAATTGAAACTATTGATATTTGTTTTACTTTATAGACTACATTGATATTGTAGGTATATATTAATTAATTTCTATGATTGAAACTAAATATTTCACATTTAAAGATCGTATTTCTTGTGTTCCAAAGTTCAATATGTTTTATAATTGCACATAATCTGTGAATAGGGTGCGTTGTTCTGTATATGTAGGTAAAACTAAACGACACTTATTCACCAGACACTTATGTCCGAAAGACCCTTATGTCCAAAAGACCCTTATGTCTGAAAGACACTTATGTCCGAAAGACCCTTATGTCCGAAAGACACTTATGTCCGAAAGACACTTATGTCCAAAAGACCCTTATGTCCGAAAGACACTTATGTCCAAAAGACCCTTATGTCCGAAAAACACTTGTCCAAAAGACACTTATGTCCGAAAGACACTTATGTCCGAAAGACACTTATGTCCGAAAGACACTTATGCCCGAAAGACACTTATGTCCGAAAGACACTTATGTCCGAAAGACACTTATGTCCAAAAATAACAAACATGATTTCATCTCGGCCATCTCTTTTCACAGATTAACATGTTTCTGCAGTTGTAGGTACTTATTTTGCTTTTAAAATATTATACAAGGCTAATTGAGCTATATAGGGCTGTCTATTAATGAGGCTTTTTATAATAATCAATGTATAATCCATCTACGAGTATTAACCAAACATTAGGAAATTCCGACAATTCATATTTTTTACAAATGTTTTAATTACGTTCACACAATTCATGTATACCTGCCTAACTGCAAAGATAACTGTAATCACTATGTATCACCTCTCTATTAATTATTAAGTTGCTATGCCTGAGGGTTTGAATTGCATTGTATTTAAAAAAAAGTATTTATAAATGAAACATGTTACAAAACACCTTTGTTTAACTAAACAACAAAACTCCAGTAGGAATTTTGACAATATCATAATGGGGGAGGTCTAATCAGCCCTCCTCCCCCCCGGAATATGGAAGCAGAAAAATTCCCAAAGTGGATGAAGTTAGAGTTACAGATGAAGTTAGAAGTTTTTGATGAAAATGTTTCATATTCTATGTTTAATTTAGATATGTGTATGATTAACTTTCTAGATATTCTCTTTATTTGAATGTTTAATTTATTTATATAAAATACGTTTAATATTTTTTTTACATGTTTCAAATATTATTGTTAGTACGTTATATTTTGTCATTATATTTATTTATTCATCAATTAATACAATTGAATAAATGAACTGAAAAATGTTTTAATATTTTTAGTTATACACATAAAATCTTCTTAATATCATATTATATATTAGATTTTTTACTTTTTACTTTTTTAGTCAACTTGCTCTTTGATATTATGAATAATAAGTGTTAACGATTCTATTGTGATATATATCAATGAATGAACACAAAGTATAACTATAATACACAACAGCATAAAACATATACCATACTAGGTATATACAATACACTTAGATAAATAATTCCTTTCACCACCAAAACGTATCTTAATTTAAAAATATTCGTAAAAATACATAATGCAGGGACTACTATAACACCCTTATTCACCTTGAATGTTTAAAGTATTCCTTGACATAATGCAATATCGAAAACCTTAATTTTGTCATTTCACAATATTATAAAAAATTTGTTTATTTGTGTGTGCTTGAATGCACAGAAAATTTATCATAGTTTGAAGTATATTTTAATTTTAAAAGCAGATTAATACTATGAATCATATACAATAGACAACTTTTAATATAAAACAGCTGTTGTTGGTTACGATTTAAATTGTAATATTTTTAAAAACGATTACGAACGCTCACAATAATTTAGAATTTATTTTGTAATGATTTTAAAAGAGATATTTTATACGTTTTGTAGGTGCCTTCAAATGTAAAATAACTGCTACTAAACAAAAAACGATGTTTTGAAATGACGCATAAAAATTCAATATTATTTATTAATTCATAATTATTTTTATTAAGTAAGTTTATAGTGAAAACAATAAAACAATAAAATTGTAAACTATTTTGCTGAAACTATTCTATTTCTAGTCATAACTGCATTTTTTGCACTGGTAAAAAATCCAGAATTAATCCGAACTTACAAAAAACAAAACTTCATCTATCGATTTGAAGACAAAAACGTGTCACTGAAGTGCGCACGAACAGATAATATTTTACATTTTTGTTGTAAATGGGAACAACAAAAATAGAAATGGTTGCCGTCAGCAGAACTGTCAGTGATTATTTGGCAAAACGACATAAATGTATGTAACATCAATAACGCATACATTCCAGTAATTCTGGACACCTACCAAGTATTTTAAATTTAATCTACTGGCATACTTTTTGTATAAATTTTGGTTTCTTTATATTTCTAAAATTCGATTTCTTGTTTTCTTGATATATTTGAGCTCTGTTTCTAGTATTTATATTGATTTCATTCTATGGCTCCACATTCAAATTATAATGAACATCCATACAACATCAATAATTAATGTGAAATATTCTCCGTGGTAGGGTGTATACCTATACTATTGTGCCCTGTCGTCATTTGCCAAAATTTGTTTAATAGATTCCTGAAAAAAACACTACCTTCTGCTAGATAGACTTTAAATTGTTACTTCAACACTTCAAGCATTCCTCTCTCATTATTTTCCACTCAGATGTATTAACTATTTTTGTTAACCCATATTTTCCCAAAATAAAGTTTTATAACTTTTATTGCTCTATATTTATTGGTGTGCAACCAAAGACGACCACTCTAACAGAATGCACCCCTTTGTAAAATATGAGCAAAACATACTTTTTATGTAAAAAATGCATATCCCGGATTGAAGATTATTTCCTGTGTTTTTATTAAACAATATGTTTTACCATTTATGCAATGAAATATGTCACAGTTGTTTTGTGACATAAATCATTGCATAAATGGTAAAAAATACTTTTTAATAAAAACATAGGAAAGACAGCAAAGACATTTTTATATTTGTTTTGAAAAATTAATGAAATGTCGAAAAAACTATGTCATATTTGATGCAGGAAAACTTATTTTTATTGTACTAAGTGAATTATTAAATGAAGTTTACATACGAAGTTTAAAAACTCTACTATTTTTGGAAATTAAAATGTTCTAGAAGGGCTTAGCGAGATCCTCCATACCCCGAGAATGAAAAAAAGCTCGATGTACAAAGGGGTAAAATTGATAGGAATTTAGAAAGAATTTTAAAATGTACTGATACGAGAAAACTGCGCTTTAGTTGTGCAGTCCAAAACCTACCTTTTCAAGATAGATTTTAAATAAACAAAATATAAAACGCAAATTGGGTTTCTTTTTTATTAGTTGTTGTAAAGAATTAACTTAACAAACTTACTTTTGATTTGCTTTCGGTAACCTCATTACTTTGATTTGTTTTAACATTTAATTAACTCCCGATATTAAATGTCTTACTTTATATTTCTCCATTCTCCGCAATTTTGCAAAAGAGACATAGGCAAATTATAGTGATTATTATTTTTCTTTTCACCATGTTTAACTCGCGTTCCGATTAACTTTATAGTTTGTTTGATAACAATTCATTTAAGAGTTGTTTACAGTCAAATGTATTCATTCTGAATCTTCTAACGCTAAACATTCTCGATTATAAGTTTATTTAATTCTAAAATGACGAGTTCACATTACTTTCAACTCTTTAAATATTTCTTTGTAAAATATTTTATCCAGCATCTCAAATATATAGTTGCAACAAAACCCTATTTTACTTTTCTCAATCTTTCCCCTCTTTATGTCTTGATATTATAAAGAATATAACATAATGCTCGTAATATTACATAGATTTTTGACAATTTGAAAAACTATAAACAAGTTTTATATTATTTACTCACACGTTTCTTTCATTTAAAACGTTATAACTCTCTTCTGCGTTGAAGAATCTGTGTGTTTTTAAGGTTTATTAAACATTGATTGTTATAAGTTTATAATCATATAAAGGTAATTTCAAACATATTTAGAAATTCCCCACCCATACATCCATCTTTATAAGAAAAAAGTTTTACTCGGCATAAAAGTAACAGAAATTTAGATAAACTTGTATTTATAATGAACAAACCCAACCATAATTGTTTAATATTATTTAATTTTCTTTATTTTTGGAATATACCTGGCTTTATAAAATCTATAAAAGTCTTTTATTCAAAAGAAATGTTTTTATTTTTATTTAAAAAAAATATTTATGTAACAATTAATTTGAATTATTTATATTTCATGTTGATTGTTTTTATATGTTATATTTATTTTATTGAAGTACCCAACACTTTCTCATACAATAGTTTGCCTCTTAGTCATAAACAGACAATAATAAGGACATTTAAATTACTGACTTATTATTATTAGTTTTTTATTTGATTGTATAAAGTGAGATTAGAACAAAGTAGAGAACTAGTAATAACTATTATTATTAATAGTAAATACGCCTAAATTGTCTAGAATTATGAATCATATATTAACTTACTTCATGGTATTTTATTGTACACAATTGGGTGTGTATTCATACCATTATTTGAGGTCCAATTAAAGATAAAGAAACACAGCGGGAATTCTTTTATTTTGTTATTACTGTTATTATTCATTTTCAGAGTATCAACTACGGAATTTAATACATATGAAATACATAGTGGTTAAAATATGATAACATAATCCTGAGGAAAACTAGAAGCAACCATATGATTCATTAATTAATGATCTGGCTAGTTACCTTTTATATTTTGATGTACAGTTCTTTAATAAAATTACAAAGCACTATTTTAAAAGAAATATAGAAGATAAATAATTGGTAATATTTATTTACAAATGGTACTCATTTAGTATAAAACAGTATAATAAAGTCTAACGTTGAGATCTTTTAATTATGGCAAAACTTACTTTATAGACCATTACTTCTTATTTTTAATTAACTCTTGTATAACTTAACACATTAAAAAAGTATTCATCTGTTAAATTACTCACTTCTAATATTGAGTAAATGTAGTATCAAAGATATAATATAAATGTATATATGTTATACAAATTCGTTTCAAGATACAAATAATAAGAAAATTTATGAATAAATTCAAGTTCAATGACTTTACCCCTGTACTAAAATAATAAATATGATACCGACATTTTTGACGTTTTTTGTAGGCATGATTATTTTTTTATGTACATATGTACAACGCAGTGTATTATTTATCAGAACCATCACCAAAGTCGCGCTCAAAGAGAGAGACAAGATCTATGTATTACTACACAGAGGACGACATCAGAAATTTGAAGCTAAATTATATGAAATAGAGCAAGTGATTTCCAGTACAACCGTTAACTAAAGTGTTTATTAAAATATATTGATTCTCTCTGTCAAAGCGGTATATATGTATATATAATTATAAAAATCAAGCGTGTTTTATTTTTATTGTACCTTGAAAAAGGCTTCCAGTACCTTTAATCATAAGTTCACCGTATTTATAGTGACATCACCATGCAAAAATACAAATTCATTGAGTGTTTTACGCGGATATTTTTCTGAGGTCACTGACTTTACAGTTTTCATAAACACGCTCGGAGAAATTTGTTTAAGTTACATATATTAGTAGGGGGTTATTCTCGTTATTGTTATTGTTATTCTCGCCCAAGGATTCTTATACAATAACTAAGAATCATTCTTTACTAGAAATATAATTACTATATAGGAATCCTTGTCTCGTCATACTGCACCAATCATGTAGAGTGTATACTAATAGTGAACAATATTACAATACGCTTTCGTTAACTTCAAGGCAGGTATACCAATAGTGAACAATACCAAAATACGCTTTCTTTAACTTCAAGGCAGGTATACCAATAGTGAACAATACCACAATACGCTTTCTTTAACTTCAAGGCAGGTATACCAATTGTGAACAATACCACAATACGCTTTCGTTAACTTCAAGGCAGGTATACCAATAGTGAACAATACCACAATACGCTTTCGTTAACTTCAAGGCAGGTATACTAATATTCGAACCGAAATTTAATGTAGAATAACATATTAAGAGCCGCAAACTGCGGTATTTGGGTAAAATGTTATAGCCGTTATAATAGCTAAGGGTTATTTTCATAACTTCGTTCAGTTTTTGTGATTGCACAGTCAACACTATGGTAGAAAATTGTTTTTAAACTTGTCATTGGCACATCTTTAACCGTTAAAACTTTGTCTCAATGCTCTGAAATACTTTAAGTATAATGTGAAATGATAGGTAGGTATAGAACTGAATGAATATGGGAAGCAAATATTGAAGAAATATATATGTATATATAGTATATTAGTATATATATAGTAGCACGAAAATCAGGTCAAATATTCTTATATAAGAGATACAAATATTCTTATTAGACAAGAGATTCGAACAAGTCATCATCATCGTCACGCTTCTCAAATTCGGACATAGCTTCAATAGAATTGTCGCAATCTTCACCGTAGCAGCCTCCGCATGTTGCAACACAAGTCAATCCTTTCTTTGTTGTCTCTAAACATTGGACTGATAGTTAATTAAACATACTGTTCACTCGTTTTAGGGTAAGTACCAGTCAAATCTCCCATTGCATTGTGTATGTCTGCACATCTATATGCATACATGCAATCCATTATAATTAGCGATATTCAATAGTACCTCTCCTTCGCGTCGAACCATGCTTTTAAATGATCTCATCATCGCTTGCTCAATCATTAAGTCTTTGCATAATTTTGGCCAAAATCTTTCACTGCGTCTAACAGTAAGTAGATGACCTTTTGCAAAATGATCATGGACCCAAGGATGAGTGCTTTATAAATTGAGCATGTTTTAAAGATGCAATCTTCCAGCTTTTAGCCCCCTGGTAAACATGTGCTGTAGCAGGGAATAAGTTCAGCATTTTATCCAAAGACTTTAAATGCAGGTGTAAGTATCGAGTTCTTTCTACACGAATACACATTTTTACCACAGCACTGTAATCTAAATATTGTAACCAAAACTTTTATGTGCGACTCATTCAATTATATGCTCTTTGTACTCTTTGAGACTGGATCTAAGTTGTGATAGCGCCAGATTTTCTTGCATATATGGATATCATCGTAGAAATTTTATTTTATTTTAAAATACCTTTTTGAAAATTGTTAGATGACATTATCCTTACAAATACAAATACAATAACCGAAAATAGGAAATTTAATAGACTATATATTTGCTAAAGATTCTTTTTTACATAAGAAATATACACATATATGTATATATGAATATGAGGCAAATATATAGCATAATAATCATTACAACATTTTTTAGAAGAAAAGTATACTTTCAGTTTACTTCCAAATATACTAAGTACATATATTTCCTTAGTTATGGGAGATATGTACATGGAAATGGTTTTGATATACCTCTGATGTGGGGAATATTTATAATCATTTGTTATTTGTAGTAAAAGGATTACTATTTTTTATTAGCAGATTCATTATATCTAGGTCTTCGTATTAGAAACATTAAGCCATACAATTATGGTAACTTTTGTATAACATACAACACATGCATTGCACTTTCAATTTATGTACCTGATAAATTCATGCTTGTTATATACCTACATTCCTTCCCAAATTTTATTATTATTAGCCAAAAATGGCAAAAAATGTGTTTGCTCATATCATAAAAGAATTGAAATAATCGTAAAATGTGTTAGCTCTTTAAAAATATATTTGACTTGAGCTAACTAT
>JAYRBW010111614.1:0-18096 GCA_036023295.1 Invenusta paracnida
GATTGGCTGAGATGTCAACCGAAGAATTACATATATTTTGTCTCTCTTTCTATTATCGTGTCTGGTCTAGGTAGTATGTTTAAACGTCTTTGACTATACCTATGTCTCTTCCATGGATATTTTGAAGAGAATAACACTTAAATTATAACTGGATGACGCCTAATATTCAATCCCAGGAAACTTGAGTTGTGACTCACCACCGGATTTATAATTATTAGTGGATCCAATCGTGGGTAAGTGGAAGGCACTTCCCTCTTCTTCACTCCTCTTCCCAGTCATATGATTGGTTGAGGTGAGGATCTCACTAGCTGCAGGTCTCCCAGTATGCCAAGGGGGTGTGGCGTGACGTGATTGGTCGCCTGGAGCGGGTGGGTGTTTCACTGGACCGCGGGGCCGTTGGATGTTCCTAGCGTACTGCATTCACGAGTTTTCAAGGTTAGAAAGGAGATCACATTTGTATTAATAGGCTATTGTCTTGAGGGATAAGGTTTCCGTACTTATATTTTTTTTAAATAGCATTGTTTTAATATTAAACACAACTTATAAGTAGTAATATATAAATTGGTAATAATAAATATAAATAATAATATATCGGAAATAATTTTGCACTTTTTTTAAATACAGGTATTAATGGGACTGATCTTAATATTATAACATTATTTTCTCATACATGAGCGCAGCTAGCATACTACTAATATGAAGAAATAATAAAAACTACTGCTTTCTCGACTACAAACAATAAAGATTGTTGTCAATATAATTTGTCATACTTTGCACAGAAATACCTTAGGGATAGATCTAGTATGATGTGATGGATGCAATGACTATGAATAACTCACGACCACTGGCCACACCTTAAACAGCTGACATTTTACAATGAATACAGTTACAGAGAGTAGACAAGGAGCAAGCACCTCTTTGGCAGTGGCAGTCTTGCTCTTGAGATCGCCAGCGAGACTCGTTCCCGCCCCAATTGAGTGTTTTCGATGAAGACAGACGGGGAGGTGTTTCACAATCTCCTGTTTACTCAGACACTTCTGACAGAAGGGACAGCGAGTGGCGTCTGTAGAAGGTGGAAAAAGT
The DNA here is from genome assembly GCA_036023295.1 of Invenusta paracnida. Classification (NCBI taxonomy): domain Eukaryota; kingdom Metazoa; phylum Platyhelminthes; order Proseriata; family Coelogynoporidae; genus Invenusta; species Invenusta paracnida. The sequence goes on from JAYRBW010111614.1 coordinate 1,084, forward strand.
CTCGATACATTGAAGTATAAGTCAGCAACACGAAAACTTAAGCTATAATTAAATCAAGTTTTATCTCTAAAAATTGAAAGCCAATATTGTTTGAAGTTGAAATAAATGGTATTTCATAGTTCTTCAGGGCAAATATCTAAAAAAAGAGTGTTGCCTTCTTATATAATTTTTCTAAAAGTAAATACCTGATTTAAACAAAAAATCTACGATCTGTGTGTAGAGCAATATCTATATTTAATATCTCATAATCATTACTGATAGTCTTCTTGGTTCCAATATTGGCTAATATAACCTATTTTTCACTGTGAAAACCTGAAGGTCTCATTGTAAAGTATTGAACACAATATAGTATACTGTAGAATTTTAGGTTAACCTGGAAACCATTTAAATATATTTACAATTAACTTATACTTATAGATAATTATGCTAAATATAAGTTAATTGTAGATATTATAATTGTAAATATAATTTTATGTATTAAAGAATATAGCAAAAATGTCTGATTTTCATCAGTTTTGACATAATTTTAATACAAAATACACACTTAAAAAAATTATTATTACGTATTTTTTTAAATAAAATAACTACCTATCAAAATGTTCATTTAAATGTGTTTTTTACATCTTACAAGTAAAATTAGATACACATGCCTCCTTATTTACTTTTAAAATACATTTGAACAATGCTTCCATTTTCCATAGCTAAATGAAGCTAAAATTGGGCGTAGAAATTAACAATCAAATGTATTTTGAAAGTAAATCGTGAGGCATGAGTATCTAATTTTACTTGTAAGATGTATAAAACATCTAAATGAACAAAATGATACGCACCGGTTTATAAAAAAGTGTAATATAGTGTGATTTTCTTTAAAATGTGCATTTTTATGAAAATTATGTCAAAACTGATCAAAATCATAGACATTCTTTAATATAGGAAAACTGTAAAATAGTCATCATTTTTTCGCCTCAATAAATACAAATTGACAACACATGCCATTGAAAAGTCGACACGATTCTGTATGAGAATATGTTAATTGTAAATCTATCGATTTTTTTCTAGATTAGACCTATATTTGGACTAACAGAGGAGCTCTACTGTAATTGATTAGTTTTAAGCAAAATAATATACTATTATCACATCACCTAAACTAACTATTTATATTAAACATAATATATCTTTAATAAAAATGTATATACATAAATTATTTGTTACAGCACAGATGTATGTAATATAATTTACTAAATGTATGCTCAACATTGAATAATATCGATTTAGAAATGTTGATTCCTAAATAAGACATTCAACATGAATTTTTGATACTATATATTATGTTATATGAAACACTATGAACAGTGTTTTGTTATTTATTTGGGATAATTCGAGGGTGCTAAATTCAAGTCCGATTGATGCCCTATACATGTATATAGCCATAATATTTCTCACTTAAAAGCTAACTTCATAACGTCAGCAATTTCGATATTTTTTAGTAGTTATGTTTGAATGTCTATGTGTATTAATTGCATTAACATTTTATGAAGATCATTATAAGTATAGTGTTCACTCTTATTGATTTCATGTGCATTGCGTTGTAAATTTTCGTCATTATAAAATCGTTTTATTTTAATGAATTTTATGTAAATGGCTATAACAAAAGTAGTATTACATATTCCTATTATATTTATTCTAAGTGCAAAATATAATATTCATACAATTCTAACACACGTAAGTTGTCTATCCTAATATATAATTCATTGCCTGAATATCTCAAACGGTTTTACTACTTACACGATATAATTGCTCTCAGTTTTTAAAAACAATATTTTGCATAAACTTTCAGGTGGGAAAATAGTATGTATTGAACTGTATGCAGAATTAAAAAGAGTGCACACTCTTTGTATAATTACTCTATGGTTATAAGAGCTATATTTCAGAATACTACATACATATCCTACAGTTTATGATTTGGGAAAATTATACGGTTATTTCATGCCTTATTTTAATTGTATCTAATTGAAAGCATTAAGTATTATACTACGGGCAGTCATTTCTTAATTAAATTAAAAGTTTACTAGGTTTATACATTTCTCATGAAGAAACTTGAGATGAAATCGGCTTACTATTTGGTGGTAGATCTTCCTCTTCATTATAAACGAAACTGGTAGAGTAGTTGCCAGTTTTTCTGAATCCGTCTTCATTTCCTTCTGTGTTGCCATGGTGATCTTCTGATTGGTAGTTGGGCTGGTGGGTACAGACTCGTTGATGACTCATCTATGTTGGGACAATGGAGCGATTTGATTAGTGCATTGCGTTAGCCAATCATAATCATTATAAAAAATAAGCTGTCGACGTTATTTTAGCGTATTTATCGTGAATTATACGTTTCTGCAAATTATTTAGAAAAGTATATATTTTGTGGTTATATAACAATTAAATTGCGATTATATTTAAAATTATAAATTAGCATGCGAATCTTTAATATGATAGTAAATTGTAAACTGAACTTACTGACGCTTTATAAGCCACTGACTTACAATGGCCGAAACATTGGATGTGACGCAATACTTTTTATTTATGACATTGGCTGGATTACTCTACTATCTAGCTTTGTGTGTCGATAAAAGGTCACAAAACTAAATAAAAATGTATTGTACAGCTATTTATCTCTGTATTGCTCTAATTGTCGTACTTAGCATATTCCTAATAATCGTATAAAATACATACATTAATTTATGAAACCAATTGTTTGAACTTAGTACCTACATGTTCCAATCAATTGAAATTGGCGTAATAAGAATGGTACAATGATCCCCGGCAATTCCATAACAGAGTTTGATATCAAATTGATGGTTTCTTATTCGAAGATTTGAGAGAAATTGTGTCACACAGCAATTAATGACTGCTATTGGCAAGGCATGTATTATGTAGGTAGTGTCCTCTTGTCTATAAGTGTTTATGCCATAGAAATCAAGGAAGTCGTTTGCAACGTGTCTCAAAAGCCCACTTTGTCCACTTCATCTCATATCTACTCTCGGAGGATTCAGAGAGTTGTAAATTTTTAGGCAAGCTGTTACGTTCATGAGATGTACTCTCACACAATCAAGGGAAATCACTGGTATGAACTCTGCACTCGATACAATGAATATACAATGGATAATATGATGGTAATTAACACAGAATTACTTCAATACTTAACACTATAATACAGTAACTAAGTGACTGATGACCTTAAAACTTTGGAATCGCCCAAAGGCCATAACGGGATTTTTTATATCTCCCTTAGCAACCAAATCAATCAAATATGTCACAAATTGCCAAATTTCGACCAAAATGAATAATGACTCCGCTTTTAAAGAAGATATGACAAAACGACCACAGCTGGCCCGATAGCCTTTAGGCAACTCCAAATTTTGAAGGTCACCAGTTTGATTATAGGCTGCTAATTGGTTCAGACGATTAGTCGCAGGCATTTAAATGCATATGCGATGCTTCAATTTTCCGATTCTTTATAAGCCGAACTATATAAAGGTACCTACACAGGACAGTATAAATGCATAAAAACAGTAATTTATGTTGTCTAGTTTTACATAGAAAACAGTATACCTTTATTGCTAGAACAAATTAGTCCAAATTAAAATATGTTATCAACATTATGATTATGGTACATACTATATTTGACAAAACGGAAGGAAAACACTTATAAATGTCTTAATGCAGTATAGAAGTTTTAACTACAAATTAGTATTCTTATTTTATCCTCAATTTTATTGATCTTCGTTTGTTCGACAGTAAACATTCTAATTTTGTAAATCGTACTGTTTTTTTTGTCTTTTTATCGGATTAGCCGTTTTTATAGAATATTTATAACAACGAAGGCGATTTTTTATTTCTACCCAATTTGACAAAAGAAATCAGTACACTTAGAATAGTTGTATTCGCAGAACATGTTGTGTTTTTCTCTTAATTTAATATATGTATTCTACTTTTTATCCTTAAACTGCAGTGTAGAAATCGAAAAAGGTGCCTGTATTGAAGAATTAAATTGAAAGGACGAAACCTGCCAGAACATGAATTACATAATTTAAGAGATTGAAATATTTACTACAGTAGCATTGTCACTAAAATGGATCATAAACTAAATGTACAGTTATGTAGTTAAAAATCCTAAACAATGCTGTATTTGATTAAAAAAAAAGTGTTTTCTATTCTTTTTATCAAATATAGTGTATATTATTTTTAAAATGCAATAGCTTATAGGCATTTTATATTTCAGAATATTCAGAAAATCCTTTTATAATTATGTTATCAATATATAGTTTGTATATATAATATCAATCACAACAAATTGAAAACATATTGATTTGCACCACCCTTTTGAAATATTGCATCGTACATATTGTAGTCTTTTTTTGTCAAAATTCACTCAAGCGTGACTTTCAAGTTTAGAAGATAAATGGACAACTGGCTGTGGAATTATAGTGTTGCAGCAATGAATCTTAAGTTCCATATTTCTGCATTGAGATACCTACTATAACCCATACACGGTGATTATAGAGTGTTTAAATCTGCTTCTTGACTTTGAAATGACATCATAAATTGTTTAATTTGTGAGGGCACAGGTGATACATTAATTATCCAAAGCCGAAATCAGAGGCATAAGTTGCTCTTGGTGGGGGTCGTTTTACGATGTATAGTTAGTTTATCGTCGGTTAATTACTATATAAGGAGTCTGCGTTCTACACAATAATAGAGTTAATTGTTACGGTACTCTAAGAACACAAGAATACTTATTAGGGGGACTCACAGCTGCGCGGGTCATGCTAAAACGGTCACTTAAAGTATCTTAAGTGGTATGATATTCTATCGGCACGTTTTTTTAATATCCTACGCCGTAAGATATAATCTGAGAGTACCAAGCATGTCTATATTGTATGCTATCATAGACTATTAATTGATCCATCTGAAGATTGATTACTCACAAAGATGTAAAATACGTACACATACAATTAAAATAATACCACAATAATAATATTTCAGCGCTAATTTAGATTATGTTTCTGTCTACGCCAAGAAAGGGTTTATAAACTATACACACCTGTAGTTTAATATAATACGTACAAAAATGAATATAAACTGCGGACAACAGTATATAATATTATAAAATATAAACAGTTCTCTTGTATTTATAGATATACTATTTTTGTGATTAAAAAAGGTGCTGCAAATGTCTTAAACAGTAAATCAATTTCCTTTGTTTATCTGCATGTATCTTAGCAACAGGTTTCGAGATTCGAATACTTTTGCTAATATTAACTTGATTTTTTTTCTTATAAGTTGGGTTTTCTCTTATAAATAAATAGTCCATTGTTACTTTAAGCTTTAAAGAGTATTGCTAAATTCCGTACAAAAGAATAGAAAGATTAAATCAAATTTATTTTTAATAAATGTAACCTAAACTTGAATGTTTGACACAAGTTACTAAGTTACACTCAGATAAATAAACCAAAGTGATCGATTGTATTTCATTTGTTACTACAAATATTATGTTGATACAAATGATGATATAAACAGACCAAGATTGAAGGCTTCGCAAAATAAAAATATATCTTCTGTTTTACAATAAATATATAAATTTTTAGGTATACTTAGTTTAGTCATTAGTTAGTGACTGACCGAGTAAGGTGAGACCAAAGGGTTAATATACAGTGTATATATTTAGTTGATGTGATAGATCGTTGTGAATATTAAGTTGTGGAATTGAAATAATTTTGATGCAGACGAGTTTGTATTTATTAAAACGACATCTTTTTGAATTTAGAAAGTATATACAGTGAAACAAAACAGACAAAAGGGTGAAATGAAATGAAAATCAGTAAACGATTATTGAATCAGAAATTGAAAACTGTTGTAGGTAATAGCAGCCTAAAGATATTCAATTGTTTATTTATAACAATATAGTTCTATCTCTCTGTAAAACAGTATTATTTAGTAGCTTTTCAATCGAGTTTATGCGTTAAGTTTATTTATACCCTCAAAGGTACCTAAAAAGCGTATCGCATAAAACTTAATAATTGATTACAGGTTAATAAATCAATGTAGGCAAGAATGTTAATAGTTCGCCTGATCTATTGTTTGACCTAATTTTACGATCCACTTCCAGTGTTCCATATAGTTCCAGTTCTTACCAGATCTGCCGAATTGATTCTTTGCCTACAGTCGGAACAGATGAAGGTTTCCTCTGTGGTGCTGTTCTCTGAAATAATGATGGGTAAATAAAGGTAGGACAATATAGGAATGCAGAATTGGCACTACACAATATGGCTATGAGTATATAAAGCCATGATTAAAGAACACTTAAGGTGAAATAAATAATTAATTTATAATTAGTAAATACAAATCTATGTTTTACGCTAACCAGAAATTGAACCTATATTAATTACAGCATATAATGTGACATAAAGCAATTAATAAGTATTAAGAGTGGAATTTTTTCAACATAAATATGCAGAATATGTGCTTAGAAGTACATATCACTGGAAACACCCAGAGAAATGAAAGTACTTTAAGGAGAGTGAGCGCAAAATTGGTGGCATTTTACAAAAACAAGGAAATATGTAAGCAATCAATTCGGTCAATTATCAAATACAATTATAAAGTACAAATAAATATGCATTCCCGGGTATACATATTATAATGAACTATAATAAATATGGTTTTTGTTTTCCATTTGATCAAAGTTGAAGAAGACGGATCATAAGGGAGGATCATAATTAAAAATAAACAGAAGAAGAAATTGGAAAATGAAGATTAAACGAAATAATTAAAAGCAAAAAAACATAAACAAAACAATTAATACTTATAACGGAAAATAGATACAGGATGAAATAAATATGAAAGCAAAGAAAACTAAAAATAGGAAGAGAAGTTTAAGAAGAAGGGTTAACTGGACGCACTGTTCGGAAAGAATTCATCGTGTTCGGGGAGGTTCCCTGAGTCCATCCATGACCGGAAGGCCGGATGTCCCGATGGACGGTACCATGTTCTACTGTTCTTGTCCTGACTACTGTTGCTAGGGTGTTGTTGCCGGGTGGGGCTGCTATGGGCTGAGGCCCGTCTGTGGGGAGGGAGGAGGGATAAGAGGTTCTGGTGGAGTAGCGGAGGTTTATCAGGGCAGCTTAAAGGGCTCAAAAGGCAAGGAAACCTTTTCTTTCAGGAGTACAGTAACATATGATCTGGTTTATCGTGCTGTACAGTACATCATTTGACTGTCCCTAACCCCTTTTAACACAGTACTATACGAAGTTGTAGGTACATAATATAATATGTAGACGATAATATTAATCATTATTTAATAGTAAAAATAATAATAAAATGTAACAATAAGTCGCTGTCGAGTGTTAAAATCATTTTGTGCTTCTCACCCAGAGAAATATGATCAATTAAATTAATTGTAATTATGAAAGATTGAAAAATCATAGATATATTGATAAATTGAGTTGCAACACTAATGATATTGATTTCAATCGATTCTACTATTTCAACACCTAAATTCAATAAAATAACCCTTTCAAATTTAATATCCGTTAAACAGCATATCTAATCATACCTACGGTCTTAAGTATAAATGGAATATACATATGTATATTTAATCAATTAACCAGTATACAAAAAAAGAGATAAAAAGACGTAATAATTAATCAATACATTAGAATGAAATTATTGTCCAATCACTACAAGAACATATTTAGAAAGGTATTTTAAATCCTCTGCTTTGTCTCACGAAGCAAGATGATTATAGAATCAACTTAAAAGTGCAGTGCAGATATCACAAAAATCATATTTCTTAACTTCATATCCGCAGTGAATAAAAGATTAAATTTTGACAAAACTTCAAATGTCTTTCAATAGCGACTCAGTAATCAAATTCAAAATTTTTAAAATAACTTAACTCAAAAGCTTAATTTTTAAACTCATTGTCAACATCGTCTTCCATAGACATCAATACTTAATACGCGGGGAATACAGCATTAATAAGCACACTCAGAAGGAATGAATTAAATAGAAAGGGAATAGTAGAATGAAGACTTCACATCGTAAGTTAAAATCAAGAACATTCGGATCAATAACACAATACTGTTTCGGTTATTATACGAATGAGAAATCATACTATTCATTAAGAAGTAATGGCAAACAAAGATTTGTGTACATTTTCAATATTCAACGTTTTTAATACTATATAATCCAGAAAATTAATTTAGCAGCTTTGTACAAAATCAATGATTTGTGTCAGAAATAAGTGGTATTATATTTTTATTCATTTAATCATTTAACAGTGAGCATTGCCGATTTTTTATCGAAAATCACACCTTAGTAAACTTACGGGCATCACATAAATATCCACACTACTACACGTAACGTATATTATGTACAGACAACACTATACACACTAGAAAACACATATTTTTAAGAAATATGTAAAAAAACTAGATCGAAATATTAGAGCTTCGTCTTTAAAATTCGTCTTTAGATGTTAAATAAAATTTAGAAAATAAATAAATTTAAACTAATGTAATTGCTCAACAGATTTCTGCGTATGAAGCTATCTTTGTTTTCCTTTCACTAATTTTCCATTGATCACACACCCTCTGGCCGCCATCCTCTGCCGCTCCCCCGCGGTGAAGAGTCGCGTAAACACCCGATCGAAATCGACCGACGATCGCCGAGCAGCCGAACGAGCTGTCTGACGTGCCTGAGCCGCCCGTGCACGACACTCCGCTGAGGGGACAAACTGCTTCCACTCCTCCTCAGCTGCAGTCGCCTGTCTAGCGGCTGCCCATTGGCGGACGAGCTCGTCCAATGAGGAGGCCGCTTCGTCGGCATCGTAGCCATCGTCTCCCTCATTGGAGGACAACTGGGGGGGTCCACATCGCGCCAAGTGGGTGTCGTAGAGGCGGCGATCACCGGGTGATATGAGGGTCTCGTAGGCTTCCTTTACAAGGCGGAAGGCTTGGTCTGACTCCTATATATGAAGGTGGAGGGGAAGTGTGAAGTGAGTTGTTATGGTTACTAGTAATATGCGTTTGAAACATCTCACTGCGGAATATATTGTGCAATATATGCGACCAATACAATTTTGCGAGTATTTAAATAAAAAGTGGGAATATAAAAGCTCAATAAATCAATAAATAGTAAGATAAAATTTATTGACTTTATAATTTGCGGGTATATATTTCGTGTTTCTTGTACGCCTATGAAACATAATTCTGTAATTATTGTTGGCACTTAGCTATGCACTTTACGATGGTAAAACTTGTACAACAGTGACTAATGATTGAAAATACAAATTTCTAATAACTTAACCATTTATATATTTAACTTTATTCCAGAATTCAATTCACGTTATTTAAAATGCCCAGAGCCTGCAAATATTAAGTAAATTTCCGAAGTAATAACAAAAATATTAGACGTATATGTCTGAACATGATGTAATGTATGTAATTGTAGTCTACTATAATATATTCATAGATTGAATTCTTATAATATTCTAAATCGGCAATCAAAATATTGAAAATTATACAGACTATAGTGTTTATTCTGCTTTACATTTCATTACAATAGCAAATTATTAACAGTAACAAGACTGGAAGAAAAATATAGCAAAATCTATAAAAGTGTCACACTGAATTTCATATAAATAATACTTTCATATATCAAAATTCAATATCTTTGATAATAGATAATAATATATATGTAAATCAAACAATCTTTCAATTATTAAAATATTTGTTGTCTAATGTACCAATTTTGTCATAAATAATATTTTTATAGCTAATTATTTACGCAGTTATAGTGCTGTCATAAGTAATTGCAAGTTATTTTAACGCTTTCATATTTTGACAATTCCAATTTTTTAATAGAATGCAATGTTATTCTATCTAAATAAGCTTGTTATTTGACCCTATTTGACTATATTGAAACAAATTATAATTTATGGTTTCTTTGACGACGTAGATTTTGCAAAGCTCCAATGAAGAGGCATTCTATTTTTAAATATGAGGCCATTCTATCCAACGGATTTTGACATGTTAAAATGTATGTAGCTGCTATGTGTTGAAATTTCTACCTATATTAAAAATACAATAAATTACTAGTTTATATGACGATCACTCACCACCTGCTGTTGTCCAGCACCCGCCGATCGGCCTCTACGATGGTGCTGTTTGTCAGGATGCAAGCGACGTGCAAGGCCATGATAGGCTCTTCGTATGTCCTCGGGTGCTGCATCTCTGGTCACCCCCAGTCGAGTGTAAAGGTCATCGCGGGCGTCTATCAGCAATGGTTCGCTGCAGATGTTGCCCACACCAGGCATAGTGCACTCGATCGATAGCTGCTAAGATGTAGCCTGATTGTTGTAGTGATAAGTGCTTTTGATTGGATGGTTGGTTGGTTGGTTATAGCTTGTAGTTATCCGGAAATTGTTCTCTGAAGAAAAAAACGGAAAAGCCAAATGAATAAAACGTTGTTTTATTCAATGAAATTCTTAAATTTGTAAATCAAAATCTTTCATATAACTTTGAATGAACATTAAAAGCTTCGAAATATATATACATAGAAAGATCATGCAATAGAGATGACAGACTATTTAAAATTTCGAAAATTTCGAAAATCTTTATTCGAGTTGTAAGGTGTCGCTTTGTTTTAACCAACTAAACTATTTCGTATCACACAAACTTTTATATTGGTAGACAGCCTTGGTTGAAAGAGTATTTGTGTTTTACACTCAAAAGAGGAGAACATAACAAAAATTAAATATTAGACATTATTTTAAAATATGAACGAGGCTTTTATAAACAAACATAAGATAGTCAATCTTTGAAGGTGATCAAAAGAATGGTTGGATCTCGTTGGTTTTAGATTTAGTGGAATGCTGGTGCCTTTAAACAAAATTGTTTTAACACAGATATTTAAAAGATTGCGTGAAAACAATATTTAGTAAAAAATACACTGTAAAAATGTACAAAAAATTACAGCAGCTCGATAAACACTTTAAAGAAGAAAGTTAAATCTAATTTTCATTGTTTTGGACAAAAATATTAAAGAGATCTAGCGATTGTCTTCATTCGATAGACAGAAGAGTACATTTGGTATTGGCTAGCTTACAATGATGTTTAAAAGAGGTAAATAATGAATTTAGCTATAGTATATTTCACGTTGATTAAACATGATTTTTTTTTTAATTTGCATTAAGCATTTTTTCAAATGGAAACGTTTTTTAATGATGCAGAAGTAGGTAACACATTAAATGTCAGTAGGTATATGAGCAAATCATGTGACTGCAAAACAAACAACTACAGTCAGCTAATTTAAATTAGGTAAAAACTATAATAATGCATGCGTCCCATTTTAGACATAATATGTGTATATCTGGAAATAGTAGTGGGTCTCTACCGAGAGATTTTTTATGAATCAAATCCTCCATTTAATCGTCAATCATTAAATATTTTAAAGCAACAGTAACAGTTATGTAATTAAAAGAATCTACTTATGGGAAGTCACAGTAAGGTGCTGTAGGTTAGTTTTCCTCTTTTAAGTTTCCCTTAAGTAGCTGTCCATTGGTTTTGGCTAGGACTGTGTTTTTTCACATTTCTTCTGAACTACTTTGATTAGTGTTTCAAAAATACTGATTACTTTGTTGTATAATTATTTTTTTTATTCCACATTCCTTTCTTTTATGCATTTGTTTGAGCATATTCTTTGTAAATTGACATTCTAATAAGGAAAGAAGTCTCTGATCGTCAAATGTTTGTTTTGTAGTTTCAATTAAACAGACTTGTAGTTGTAGAAGTGAAATCATTTATAATGCACATTATTTTAGACTTTAACTCTTTAGGCTGCATTTAAATCTTATTTTTGATTGTTAAAGCTAAATTTAAGCTTTGTATTTATATGTATATTATAACTTACATGCGAATTTGTATTCGTTAAGAAGACTAATTTGGTTTCATTTAACTAGCCATAATGGAATTTTTTAAATATTACAAATATTTAAAAATGTTAATTTTTCTACCCTTTTTCATAGAGTACAAATTTTTTGCTTATCATATTTTCTTCAAAATTTATTATAACAAAAGAAATTACCTTTTTATAATTTAAATCACCATTCTAATATTATAACAATCATTTTCATTATTTTTATTAAACAAATTGTAAAAAATACATTGCAATGCCTACCATTGGAGTTTATTGAAATAGGTATGTAGATTTTAGACTGTACTGATTATCATTATTATACCTATATTGTGAAACTTCTAAAATCAATATGACATATAATTTTATCTTGCACCATAAAATAAATAATAACTATTTTGTTTAGAATGTAACATTTATTGTTTTAAAATAAACATATTATTAATAATTTTTAATATTTTTGTATAAAAATAGTGTCATTCATTATATTTTTACAGTAAATATATTCATAACCTATCGATATTGAATACATTTAAATACACATAGGATATTTATTTGGTTATACAAAATGAGAAAACTTAACTTTAAATTTAAATTTAAAAGTAAAATATAATCAATATTTAACTAAATTATAAAATTATAGATACATACATATATTTATATATATATCAACATCTGGAATAATTATAAAGAAAAGAAATTTAAGTATGCATGTGTATATCTCTATTTACTTTTAGTTTATCACATGTCCAATAAAACGAAATTTAATCTCATTTAAAAAGTGAAACAAAATAATGGCATTATTATTAATTTTTTAATCTGTTTTCAATTAAAAAACAATTTTTACAGGACAATGCATCTAATTACAACAGCAATGGTTGAGTAAGTTATTGTGTGTTGTATCATCTCTATTGTTTTGTCTGTAAATACAAATATATATATTACTAGATTATTGTATGTTGAAATTATTATGTTAACATGGTGATTTGTTTAACAAGAAATGTCTGTAATACTACAGATTTAAATTATTTATATAAAAAGTATTGTTTAAAAATCATAACTATATAGAACTGAAATTGAAAAAGTTAATACTATTATGACATGTCTGGATATAATAGTATTGAACTTATATTGAATGTTGTCTAATATATATTTTAGTAAGTACTAAAATATACTAAAATATAATTTGAAAATAGATATGCAATATTCTCTTTTATAAATAATGAATTATTATATAACAGTATCTATGTAGCTCAGTAGTAAATTTCTCTAACAATATATTATTATAGAAATATTATGGACATAGTAACTACATATTAATAATATATTATATGTCATTCTACATCCATTTATAATTTTTACAATTGTTAACCTAAAATATATATCAGATTACTCACTATAAAATACATACACAAAACACATATATATATATTATATTAAACACATATAATGATGAATGTGTATTTGTTTTATTATTTCTTTGCTTGTTATAATTTTTGAAACATATATATACTGGGTGGTGCATAAGTATTTGGCCTCAATTAAATAGTGATAATACATATTTTACTTAACAGCATAAATTGTTATTTTGTGTGTTACATTGGTTGATCCATTTATATATCTAGCTACATATATTTATTATTTGTATTTTATGATTAAATAAAGTGTTAAAATATAAAATTTCTATTAATTTTAAGTGGGGCCAATTATTTATGCACCATCCTGTATATTATTATGATATTTAATATATTTGGTAAAAATTCTTAAGTATATATATAATTAAAATATTAATCTAAATATATTTAAGCCTGCATTATTAGGTTCATCAGTTAATTAGAGCATCTAATTTTTATAGCAATTTAATTTTATGTTTTCTTCATTCTGTTTTATTAGTTATTAGGTGAAATATCCTACTTTACCTGGGTAGTCTTCAAAGATCAAGATTAATTTTAGTATTATATAATATATTGAAAAATATTTATTTAACTTAAACTACAAATAAAGATGTATGATTCAATATTTTTACTTTTTATTATCTTATTAAGATGATACCTTTATTCAAGTCTTTTGATTTGTTAACTATATTATATTACATATTTTTCTTGTAACATATTTTGTATTTATTAATAAAGTATAGTATAAAGCTTTTATTTCTTTCCTAATAATATTAAGCATGTTGTTTAGTTTTTTTGTGATAATTATTTTATACAGATTTAACAATTAATCTTATCTTTAAAATAGTAAATTTTTAAAATTGATAAAATTTATGAAAAAAATTATTACTATTGATAATAATTTAAAATAAAACTGCACATTTAACATACCGTTTAAATATTCACTTAATTTTTAATTGTATATTACTCAATATAGGGGAAAATGTGCTTGTTTTAACATTTACTGCTGATATTTTTATATAATAGTATAATGATAAAATAGTAAAAATATTCTATTCTATTCTATTATTTATTATTTTTGAAATATTAGATATTTGGGGGCAAATGATCTCTATTTTTTAATTTTTTATTTTAATATAGAAATTATAGGTTTTGTATTCATAATAATAGCAGTCTAGTTTGTATGTTTAAATTAGTACTGCTGTTTAAAAGAAAAGGTGTACTCATTGAGTTTAATATTAGAAAAAATTAATTTGTTTTTACTTTTTTATTTTTAAAATATAAAGAAACAGTTATTATGGTCATAATAAATAATAATAATAATAATACTATATTATAAAAAATATAATAATTAAAATAAAATTTATGTATATATATTTTTTTATATTTATGAGGTAGGTTTATTTATGATGGTAATTTAATATAATATTAAGTCTTGTAAATATAAAATAATTGTTGTCATCTAATTTCCATTAGCTGTATATAACTTGGAATATTATTATAATTCAAAAATAATATTATAATCATAAAAACAATTTGTTTGTTATTATAATATATCATTATTAGCAATATTGTTAATAAATTACTTAAAATTATAAACCTAATATTTCTTTTGTAAATGATTTTTGAAATAGTATTAGTAAACTTGGAAATTATCATGTAAACTGTAAAGTATTATTTACTTATATATTTTAGTGATATTTGTCATATTATGTTATATTTAAAGTTATAACTTTAATATCATTGACATTAATAGATCTTATTCTTAGAGATGGTTATTTATTTAAAAATTCAAGCATAGCATTTATTTATAATAGATTGTTTGCAGGCAATGGGAGGTTGCATTTTTAGGGTTTTAAAAGCCATCATATATATACAGTATACACTATCAAAGTATGTACATCATATATATATATAATGTCAATATAGTTTAAATTAAAATAACAATAACAATAATAAAATCTTTTCATGTACATACCTGATACCATCTGATGTTGATTGTTTTTAAAATGATTATCATAAAAATTAAACTGATAATATTAACTCTGTGATATAACTTTTTAGTTTTAAAATCTTCTATATGAATATTACTCACCAACATCGATGTCGTCAATGTAATTATTTACGTTTTCATAAAACCGCCTAATGGTTGGAAAATTTAAACAAAATACATTTATATAATTTGTGTTATTTTATGAATTTATGAATTTATGTAAATAAAAATATATGAAATATATTAACATTAAAAAAATGAGTGTGGCCAAAATAAGCTAGCATTATTGTGAATATGATTATTGTGTGAATACTCAAATAATTAAAAAGATTTTATTAATTAAACTATACACAAGACTTTTTGGCTCTTCAAGTCATGGCATATAATATTTTTCAGAGATTCTTTCGAAATAGCAAACAGTATTTCAACATTAATCTAATAAAAATATGAATGTATATGAAATTTTTTGTGTTCATTCAATATATACATTTAAGTATAACGATTTCTGGAGGAAGGATAGTTTGAAATAAATAATTATTTAATTAATATTTTGAAATAACTATATTTTATATCGTGAATAGTATTAATAGTTACTATTATAACATTTTCAGACACTCTTATGTCTTAAATATATAAATAAAACGTTCGTTTTAACTTATTAATCTGAAATACATTTTAAACAAGCGGCTAAAACAAATAAATTTATCTCTAATGACTTACATTTCTTTTTTAATGGGATTTACATCATTACCAAGTGTAGACGTTGTTTGTCGTTTATGTTTTATGAATTCATTATTTTAAATGTCGAAAAGTAAGTATGAAATCATTTATATATTCAAATATTTACTTTAGAAATTGACATTGTAATTTTTCTTAATTTACCAGTGAAAGTGTGATACTGATTATCTTTACTTTAAAGTATTTCATTTGGGTGACAGAGGTAGAAGGATAGTCTTAAGTTATAGATGTGTATTTTAAAAAAATTAAAAAAATTATTCTTGGGCAAAGTTATACAACTACAACATTGCCATTTTTATATGCTAATTATAAGTTATTTTTTTTACTACACATTTTGAAGATTGTTGAGTACTAAAAAACTGACATAAAACATTTTTTTTCAGAAAAAAAACAAAATATTTTTACAAAACTAAAAATAAATGTAATCAAATTTATATATTCTAAAAGATAGTGAGATGCTTGATAATCCTGGTGTGGTTGTTGCCGCAAATGGTTAATTACATTTATTTTTTTGTTTTTTGAAGTTTTGTTTATTTTTCCCAAAAAATTAATTTATGGCCAAGTACTCCACAATCCCCCACATTTCAGATTGAGTCTGAGTCAGACTCTGATATATGTCATCTCTATAAACCTAAAAAAACTAACCTACAGCCACATGAATACTCATCTGCCATTTTATATTTCACAGGTGTTACAAAGCAAAATTGTAGTACTGTATTTAAATTATAATAAAAACTTCAATAATTCTTAATATTAATTGACATTTATATTAATATTGACATTTCAGTATATATAAAAACTATATTTTTTAAATAAATACATATTTAAAAAGAACTTCAGATATAATATTGAAATGGTTCCAATACTATAAATTAATAATTAGTTTTATTTTAAAATTAAGCTTTATTCTATTAGTATTATTTA
>JAYRBW010111625.1:0-18094 GCA_036023295.1 Invenusta paracnida
GGTACCTCATTCCATGTAACTGGAGGGTGCTAGCTGCGGGACTATAGGGGGGTCAATGTTGGTACCTCATTCCATGTTACTGGAGGGATCTAGCTGCGGGATTATAGGGATGGGGGTAAATGATGGGACCTCGTTCCTTGTAGCTGGAGGGTGCTAGCTGCAGGACTATAGAGTGATCAATGGTGGTCAATGTTAGTACCTCGTTCCTTGTAGATGGAGGGTGCTAGCTGCGGAACTATAGGGGTGAGGAGTCAATTTTGGTCCCTCGTTCCTTGTAGCTGGAGGGTGCTAGTTTCGGAACTATAGGGGGATCAATGTTGGTCAATGTTGGTACCTCGTTCCTTGTAGATGAAGGGTGCTAGCTGCGGGACTATAGGGATGGGGGTCAATGATGGGACTTCGTTTCTTGTAGCTGAAGGGTGCTGGCTGCGGGACTATAGGGGGGTCAATGTTGGTACCTGGTTCATTGTAGCTGGAGGGTGCTAGCTGCGGGACTAATATATAGACAATTATTATTTCAATGCAGATTAGAATAAATTGTTATTACTTCTAGACTTTGAAAGTTGGAATTTTATTCGATAATATTCTCTTCATTCATATTATAACATATATCGTAAAGAACTATCACTAGTTGACATAATTAAGTACTAAATTACTGCCTATAGCGTAAAGTAATTAGTTGTAACATAACAATGCATCAGTAAAACATCATTACAAGCTTTTAAATAATATTTCTATTATTATACAAGCAAGAATTTTCTGATTAATGATCCACAACTAAATGTTAAGAAGTACGAGGAGGATTAATGACTATCGTACACTTCATTTGGCATTTTATTCTACCATGAATCGAAAATATCAATATGGTTTATAGAAAATTTCTGCATTAAAAGGTATTTGAAAGTATTTTTAATTCTCCCTTAATAAAATAATCATTCAATGTGTAACTTTATGAATGAATTGTGTACGAGATAACTTTACATCCTATATATACACACACATTTTGTGAGTATACATAAATGTGACTTCTTAAATAAATTTGAACAGTCTTTTTGTTTTATGATGACATGCACACACACAGATTTAACATAAATTTTGCACTGACACATACCTATTATAGATACAACAGTTTTACGTGTGTTCCGTTTTTTTTCAATTTCAATATTTAATGTCAAGTTTTTATGTTAAACAACAACTGGAGGTACGAGTATCTTGATGATTTACATCTTGGGGAAATTATTTCTCTTCCTATCGAGCTATGATTGTCAGAAGAATAAATACGAACTATTGTCTCACTTTTCAATGTCATCTCCTTTACAGTTCTCTACGATAATGATTATTACTCTATTTGCTCAGTTCATTTCCTTATATAGATTACTATTTTCATTTTACTATACTATCTTTCGTCGTAAAGAAAATACCTATGATTATTATTTATATTAGCACCACTATGCTTTACAATATACCTTGAATATAGACCACACCCTATTCAAATCTTAGAACTTACTAAATAATTGCTTGCACCATCGAATGTATATAACAAAGTATTTCGATGCTATAAGAATCAATTTTACCAGAAAGAAATTCTCTCAGAAATATTCTCGAAAAGTGCGCAAGGTGAGGCATTTGTCACTGGGAGTATGTTAACAATAACTTCATTCGCCTCAATAGACTCTTTTTGTGTCTCTAACTTCTTAACTATAGCTCTTAAGGTTAAAATACCAACTGAAGGTATGTTTAATTGTGTATGGTATCCCCATACTGTATTGAATAGACCAATGACGATGCTTATGTCCTGCTTAGTTATTCCACAGCAATGTTTTCTCTTCGTGTTACCTCTGTATACCCGGTAATCCTTCATATATCGTGAAACTGGCAGTTCACTCGGTGGAATAACATCAGATGGCAGCGCGGTAGTTCTATGTTGGTTCTCTGTGTCGCTAGACTCGAGGTATATTTGGCTTTTCACTTTGCCGCCATATTAATAAATCGACTAACACAAGAGTTCTCTTTCGGGAAAAAAAGCGTTACTTGCGGATCTACAATCTATTGACATGTTGAAATTTTATTCTTTATTTTTCCAAACCCGACTTGGTCAATATTGACTAAATGTTTCTTAAGGAGTTTTACTCGTCTGTTGAACTTAAAAATTCACTTTAAAAAACAAGTAAAAAACAATTTGTTAATTTTAAACAAAGTATTATCTTGAAGTTGTTATGAGGTGGATATTATAGTATTTACCTTATACTTCTAAAATTAAATTGAGATTTTATGAAAATCCATCATGAGTATCGCTTGCAAAGCACGACAGTCGGCATTCAAAAAGAACCAGGAAATCATTTTGAGAAATCTTTCCGTCACAAGTGACCTGACAAAGCGACTTCGCGATGTGGAACTCATTTCTGATTCAATGGTGGCCGACATTCACAAGGTAATATACGTGCTGTGCTTTTAATATAATTCAGATAATATATTTTTAACAACAACTAACAAAATTGCAATATACGAGAACATGCATTCAACAGTAAAATTTATTTATCGGAAACTGAAATTAGTCAAATTGTGAGCCGACTTCAAATAGACCGACTTCTTTATTGTGAGATTATAATTTTTTGAACATTTATAAATATGTAATTTTTTTCTATAGATAGATTAAAATGCTTTTATATTTCTCATTCATGATAGGTATTTAAAATAATTACAATGTAAATATTTATGATATGAACATGATAACATAAATAGTCATACGTTTCTTACAATATTATAGATTTATTTGGATTGATTTTATATTTATCATTACCAATGTATGTACGTACGCTATTACAATTAATTTAATTTAATTATAACATATATTATCCACACAGTGGCCCTTTTTGGTTTTCAATATTGCAATGTATCATTACTATTTAAAATGAATATTTTTTATAGCTATTTAGAAATCTTTTGTGAGTTGATATAAACAGTTGGTGGTATAATAATTGATCAGTAATTATTATTCATATATTATTATTCATAATTATTACTTATAATTATTATTCATATATGTATAATATAGTGACTATAACTATAGGATCATATGTGTGATTACTATAATGCACAGTATATAAACCTAATTTTGAAAGTTAATTGATTTAAGACTAAATTGTAAATTGACCTAACTAGTTTCCTAGCTCTACATAATATAAAAGGTACTTTTCATTAATTTTATGAATTATCTGTAGTTGAATTTTTGTATTTTCCTCAATCATGGACCTATGGAGAATCTTTAACAGTTATTTCTATTTTTCTTACTATATAATATTTGTCGATGGTAGACGCCGATCACACAATCGTAAGCATCAAATGTCAAGACGGGAATTACTTTGTAGCGGCCATGATCGCGTCACTCCTAGTTTTTAACTGTGTTTTCTAGGTCGTTTCTGTTCTATAAACTCCTAAAAACTTTTCAAACGTGCATTTTTAACCATCAAATAAAACCGAGACTTTACGAGATGTCCAGTTGTAATGCCATTCTAATGAGACCAAATTAAATCCTAAGATACAAATTTTAACACACCTTACACACATTACATTTATTAATAAATAGATACTTTGATATTGTTCAAATGACATCTCCTTATGTACATAATATCACAGTGCATTTTTCTCTTCATCAGCCACCAGCTGAAACAAATCGCGATAAAGCCTCCCTTCTACTCTCCTTTCTGGCCATGAAGGTTGGTTACTCTGGCAACTTTGAACTCTTCTGTGATGCCCTTGAGTTCGGCGGACATCAGATTTTGGCGGCCTACCTTCGTGGTGAAGTCATCGAGTTGACAATCGCTCTTCAGCAGCATGTCAACTCCAAGAACAAACAGCCGACCACCCTCAAGACGTCCACCATGGTAAGATTGACGCTTGTGGCTCTTCTAGGATGTATAATATGATATATTGATAAAAATGCATACATTTGAAGTTTTTTTCCTTTCATTACCAATGCATTGCTTTATATCTGAAATTTTTTAATAAAATTATAGACACTGATTTAATTTACAAAAACTTGTTAATTTGAGCAAAACTAACAATAGTATGATTACTGAGCGAGCTATATATATATATATAGTCGGGCAGTATAATTGAATTAGTTGAATACTGGTGAATAGTATCGGTTAGCGAACTCACAAAATGTTAACAATATATCATTGTTTAGCGATAAATTCCTTATCCCAGCTCTCACACAAATAAATACAATAGTTACTAATACAAGCATAATTTATTATAAAAACAAAATAAAACGAAATATTTAGAATCAGCTATTAATAGACGTATTGTATGATTACATTACAATATAACAGCTTTATTAACATGCATTTACTATAATTTATTATCTCTATATATATTTATATCTCTCCAGTATATTGTACATAATTTCATATTATATCAGTGGAATAAAATAATAAAAATGACTTATTAGATAATCTAACGATATTTGAGTGTAAATTAGTTTGCTATACATTTTAAACAGTTATTGCTTTGACTCACTTATACACGATGTAAACATATCATTCAAATTCGAACGATCTCCCTAACATATTTCTTAAATGCAGATTCAAACTTTTCACTATTCGCGAATTATAAAACTATTCTAAAACTGCAGCGATTCAACACAGCACATTCAAATTGAAACATATCACGACAACTTCACTCAAAGAACTCATGTCTATAACGCACATAATCAAATCCTCACCACAATATTTCATACAGTTATTACAGAACATTCCAGGATACACGTATGTATATATTAATATACGTAGGACTATTATTATCCCGAATTATAACATAATTATTGTCGACTTTTGTATATCAATGAAATGAGGCAGAGAGCAACGTGTGTATTATATAATGATCACATCATGTTAATTCATATCAATTGACATTAACGGTAATTGTTTTATTTATCTTCATAGAACTTTTATCATATATAAAATTAATCAATAGATAAACATAACAATCATTCAAATATGCGCCGAATTAATTAAAAAATAAATGAGATTTATATATTTTGAAATATTTGCAAAAACCAATAAATACTTGTTAAATAAGTTTACAATGACCTCATAAATATGCATGTGGTCATATATAGACAAACATGACTGACATGGCATAAGAACATGCACAATATACTAGATCACTTATACACATGTGGAACGGAGTATATAATAAAATAAAACTAGTATAACATTTGCCCCCCTCCCCCCTTATAAGATATATGCTAATTTTTAATTAATATGCGGTTGTAGGCGAAGATTGAAGATTCATTTGTACACTTAGATACTAATCTGAATTGGGGTACATGCAAAGGAAAACAAATATTTTATACCAACTATCATGAATTCAGCCGATGCAGAAATGGATATAGGTATCCTATTTTTATTAATAAATATGTCATTAAGGAATTAATAATTTAACAGAAAAACAATGATACCTTTTGGTGGACATAACAATTGTTGTTAAATAATATGGAAAAGAAAAGCGACTATAATATGTTGATGAATTTATAAAAATATAAATACACTTGCAATTCCTGCTCATAAAAAACTCATTTGTAATCATGATTATTACTTGATAAATAAAAAAGAAAATAAATAAATATTAAAGAATTTTTTAAACGGAATAAAAATTTTGTTTTTGATTAAAAAATAGTTTACCCATACGCAAATATTCATTTTTACAAGAGTTATAAATATATATGGTATCTATCGCAAGGCACTATTTTTAAAGACTGATTGTAGGTACCTTAAAAGGGATATACTATATGGAAGGATATCAGTAAAATTCACCTCGAAATTGTTACTATCTTATAACAGTCTAATTGACGGTAAAAAGATAATGCGCATTTTTAATTAAATTAAAATTAAATTATTTTTATAAATATACATTGCTGTGTTATAAATTCAAATTATAAGATAAATTTATATATTAAACATTAAAAACTAAATTTAGAATCAAACATTTAGTTTTTGAATGATATTAATATTTACATTGAAAAGATTTATAGGTTTAAGATTATATAATATAATAAGGCCTATATCATAATACTTTAATAATTGATATTTAATATGATATTTGATAAAGTTAACAAATAAATCATTGCTTTTACATTGCAGACAGTGTTTTCAAATCGTTTGCGTCTGTGGTTTATGACAAATAGCATTCTATTTCCGTCAAATATGGACGATTACAGAAGTTCACTGATTGTTGAATGGATAGTTTATAAATAATAATTACTCAAATTATAGTATAAGGAAATAATTTGACTCTCATTTTAAGAATGATTATTATTTTATCAAGGAGAATGCGGTTGACATTGATATTGTGTTACGAAATTCCGGCTCATTATTTGACTGCATACCTGCTAATTATGAATAATATTTAAATTAGATTTACATACAATACATAAAGGTACTTTAAATGTTGTAGAATGTTTTTAAAAATCATGAGCCGGGTTATATGCAAACAAATAAAATCTACCAAAAATAGATGCTTAATTTTGTGTTATTTGGAAAATAATAGAATGAAGGAAAGCATAATGCTATATGTAAAAGATTAAAAATAATATCTAATAATATTTTATTATAATACGTGTATACATATATATTATTTTATAGTTGTGAATTGTATTATACCTTAACGTAATTATTCCTTAATTGTTCTTATAAAAACATAAATATACCAGATAATTAAAAAATATTAACCTTAAATATAAATTTTGTGAGAAAAATAATTCTACTGAAACAAACATCGAGAGGAGGAATTTGTAAGGAAATTATGATTTCTCTAAAGCTAGATTTTTACATATACACATCAATATATAGTTCTAAAATATTCTAAATATAGTGCATACCTATAGTATGAATTATTTTAAAGAAGATTTGAGATTAAAGGGTTGTATGTATATAATATGTACTACATATATTACACTGCATTGAGTTTACATCTGACGAATGTGTACTTTACCAAGTTTGAAAATAAATATACGACTTTGTATCAAACTAGACAGATAGTTATAATAACAATTAATTGATCTATTGACCTGGTACGACCTATAATGCATAATATGTATCCATATGAATTTGCACAATTCATTTTTTAAATGACTATCGATAACAAAAATGTCATTTATTTAACATAACAATGTATATTATTGCTTTGATTGCTCTGTTCTTATTTCATTTTTTATAATCAAATAAAGAGCTAACAATAATTAAATAAATAAATATATATATGATTTGAAATCAGCCCACGAAAATAGATGCAACGGCGGCGTATGCGAAGGCAGTTGCAGTTGTGAATGGGCAGTCCGGCTTCCGGAAGTCCGAGGAATCAGACCTGGTGGTTGTGGTGCGAAATCTGAAACAGGAAGTTGCCAACAAGACAAACGAGGTAAGCTCAAACGAGTATGTAGTTGAGAATTTACTTAAACGATTTGTTTGTTACTACCAAATAACTGCAGTTGTTATGAGATAGTATCTCAGGATGGGTGCCATGATTAAAATGTATTTAATGAAAATGATTACAATTAGCTAATTTTATTAGGCATTGGTTTTATATATTTAGATGTTATGTGAACAAGTATTGAATTGCACAATATTGAATTTTAAATTAAGGTTTCACAGACAAAAATTTTTGATTATTTATTAGATAGATTATAATTTAGTTTTGGTATACTATATATGTATATATAATATATATTGAATTTAGATATAAATAACTAGATTTTGCAAACCAAATAAACTCCATTAGAAATTTGATTAAAGTATCAGAGATAAATAATAATAATTTAACCGTTTTTTGATGTTATACTTTACGCCAAGCATTGTCACTCTTGATAATGTTACACAACAAATTAAAAAGCATTAACGATACAATGGCGAAGCTTAGAATTTTCAAACAAATTTGACAGATTGTATATCTAAATTCAATATCTATTATATAAATATATGATAAATGCTTAATCAGTTCATATAAAATGTCATGAAAAGTAACAAGTTAAATATGTTTAATTTAATATGAATAAGTTAAAAAAATGTATTTAGCCAACCCTGCACCTTAGAAAGAGGATATTTATATTGGACTTTAACTATTTATATCAGACAAGGGGTCTACACTTTAATGCTTTTACAAAAACGTACGAAAATGACACTCCCCCAAAATATACCTGTAATCCTTGCCTCCCTGTGACCCCCCTGTGACACCTAGATGCAGAAGATGGCCGGAAATTTGCAACAGGAGGTATCTCGAGCCCGAGACTCTTACACACAGGCGCAAGTGGCTCGAGCAGAAGTGGCTCTATGCAAGGAACGAGCCGACCTCTATCTGGCCCAGCAGAGTCGAGCTGCCGAGGCTCGAGAGAACCAGATCCGGCGGTTGGAGGAGAGGGTAGGGCGGCTCGACCAGACTGTAACTGAACTTAATCGGCGGATTGCGTACGGGTTGCATCCCGAGTTGATAGAGACGGAGGAGGTCAAGCAGAATAGAGGAGACGAAAAGAATGGGCAGGTAGAGATAACGCACTTGATAACACTAAATTATATATGTTTAACTTTGTATCATATCTAATGTTATACACTCATGTAGTATTAAAATTTCAATGCATATTTGCTTTATTCATTTGCCTATATGACTTTATGATCAATACGTTAATACAATTTCCAGGAACAACTAAAATACCTTGACGGGACACTCTCATTTCATGCATTTTTGACGACAGGGCCGATGGTCTTATTCAGTTTTAGTCCTATTTATCTATCCAAATATGATAAAATATTGCTTAGATTGTAGCTAACAATGGTTTTAACAATTATAAACTATTTGAAACATTTGTTGTTTATGTCAAGGACTACATAATATACATATCAGGATATTCAATTTATTGAAGTAGTGAAAAAATGCTTGAGGGCCGAATTTTAAAATCAACGTAATTTAAATTATTTTCAATCAATTTAACTGAGCTTTGATAGATATTTTCCATAAAGTAAAAAATACCACTTTGCCATTATGCTGCCTGTTATAACATATTCTGGGGATAATGTCGGCGGCACAAAAATGGGAGCATTATTAAAAATAGTGAACATTTATATCGATATAATATAATGCGGACTATGTATAAATATAACACATTATAGGCAATTAATTAATTAGACTTATAATTTTTTACCACATTTATAATCTTACTTCAAAATATGATAATGAAATCATGTAAGTATGTAAGTATATTTTTTGGTTAACTCAAAAGTTAGATTTAATAGTTATCAAATAATAATCTCGTAATGTAGAATTCATTAATTATTTAATTTAGTAAAACAAATTGTCACAATTAATTGTATCTCTTAAAAGACATTTTCAATGACAAATAAAATATAAGTAAATACATATAAAACGCTTTAAAAATGTGAAAGACGCTAGGAAAAAATTAAAAGTCTTTCTTCAAATGTATTGTTGACAGAGGATATTCAACTAGAAATTAATAATGTTTCAAACGATTTAAATAATACATTTATTATACATTTGGATTACAGTAGACAATTAATGGTGCTAAGCGCTCACAACTATATATCATCAGACATGATACATTATTAATTATTAATTAATTATATAACTTAGAGTAAATTATAATAATTAAATACTACTTTTCTCAGAAATAATTAAATAATCCTTTGAAAGGAGGCCTTGTTCTTTAAAATATGTAAAGAAACTTCAGTAATATTAAATTTCCAATAAATTATTTTCTAATGTGTTTAATTTCATATAAAAATCAAACTTAGTTGTAGGGAAGAATCTAATGAATGAACCTCAAAGACAGCTGTGAATGTGTATTACCCATTAACGGGTGTCAGGTGGAGGACGGAGCGGCTGCAGCTGAAGTTGACATGTTCGAGCGAGAGGAAGAGAGCGAGTCAAGTGCTCTACTGCTCAGTCGGCATGTGGATGAGCTTCTGGAGCGGCTGCGTCAGTCGGAAGGAGGCAGGGCAGACCTGGTCCGTAAACTGGACGGGGAGAAGACGGGCATTCTGGAACTTTTGGGGAACCGGTTTGCGGGGAAGTCACTCATGGAGGCAGTTCAAGATCATTTAGAGGAGGTGGAGAGTGAGAAAAGGGACTTTCACAGGAAGACAAAGCTACTTTGTGAGTGTGTATATTGTGTGCATTCTACAATATAAAAAATAGTTACTTGTGCGTGCTCAATATGACTTTATTTATTATAACATTATAACTATACACCTTTTTAAGTTTACATTGCTTGTATGTAAGTGAAGCTGGCCATATTGTGTTCGCCATTTAAAAAGTAAAATGGGGTTAGTCAGCGATGTAGTAAAAAATACAAATTATTCGTTCAAGTGATTTCAATTTGATCAACAAATTCAGAATACGAAAAAAATAAGCTTCTATCACTGTAAATTCAAATTACTCAATCAAATAATATGTTTTTTTTATCTAATAATCTAATAACATAAATAAATCAATGTATTCTTTTTGTGTGTATTATATATTCACCCTAAATTATGAAAATACTATAATACTTTTCATATAATATAAAGTATAATATAGCTTTTCATATAAATACACCTAACTAATACTTAATACTAATACTTTAAGTGCTTCAATGGATATTACATAATTTTAAGAATTGTGTAATGAGATCATAAGCTTAGCGAATGTTAACTCCTCAATATAGGTAACAATTATAATTTATAATTTAATGATACAAGTAACTAATTTAATATAACTTTCAACAATAGCATATATGTAATATCGTTACACTGACTACTTTTCTCTTAGTTATAACAATTGGAAGCAAAACTGCATATTATTAAATATATTTATTTGTTAGAAAATTCCAAAAGTAGGTGCCACAAGACAATTTAAATAACGTAAGTAGTCCACAATACAGAAACATCATAATTAATAAAACGGAGATTAAAATAAATAGTGAACAAACAGATTATGTAAATAGTAGACAAAGAAAAGATAACATTTCAATAATACATTGCTTGTAAATAATATTCGACAATGATAACATTAGAGTATAATACTTGAATACGGTAATTGGATTTTCTATTATTACTATTAAGAGGAAAAAAACGATTACTGGCGAAACGGATGAAGCAATGTAGGAAGTCACCGTTGTACATTTATTTCTCCTTTCTGAATTCTAGTGGACTGCCTAACAGAGAAGCAGCCCAGCATTGGAGGTGCCAACTTGCCCCAAGCTGACTCCTACGAAGCCTGGACTCTCATCCTGAGCAGTCTCGTGGACCTCAAGAAGTCTGTGGAGGATCGGGACTCCCAACTGGCATCGATGCGCAAACAACTAGACAGCACGCTCAGGGATCTCGCCAAACTTCGGGTGAATCAGACTCTGGTCACTGCAGCTGCCTCACGGCGCACGTCCGACCTCAACAGAGCTACAGGTCAGTCAGTTGGTTCTTTAATATAACCACAGAGACATAAATATAGGTATAAAAACAACACCGTCGAGTTACAAAGAATTACTGAGATGACAGGCGTATGCTAACTGTTATTCACACACAAACTGTGAATTACTGAAATGATATATGTTATAAAGATAGAGCAAGGCATTATTTAGGTGACTTGTCTCCACTGTTATTTAACCGACAAAAGCTATTTTCTTCAAATATTATTGAAGTAAAAGGTACTTTAAGAATATCATTTGTTTGTAGCTAGCCTTAGAGATAAATTGGCTTAACTTAAAATTTAATTTTTTGTATTAATTTAACTTAATTACTCTGTCGTATAAATAGTTTTAGATTAAGTATTAAAACGTCCTATTTCAATACTCGTATAAACTTAACAGTGGTGTCAAACTGATTTTGGTTGTAAAATTGCAGCTGGTTTTTAAGGGTGCAGTTATTGTAATAATAATAATGGAGATTCAATATTCTCAGTAATATACTGTCGTATTTTTTTCATTAAGGCTCAACATATAAAACATTTCAAAAGACAAACAGTGTGGCTTTTTCGATGTCATTGCCTTAGAATAAAAAATATCATATTTTATAAATTCTAAATGAATCACCTCTCTTCGTTAGATTTTTTCTAAATATTTTTCTCTCTTCATAATCAAATCTTGTCGATAGAGGTGAGATGCTGAAACATTTATTAGGTAGTGACTAAAAAATGTTATAGGGGGTTAACCAATAATGTTTGTAACAAAATATTGACTTATACATTTTCTTCCAAACGGAAAATATAAATAAGATATTTTGATTTATTTGAGTAAACATAATAACGTCAATTGAAAATATAAATTCACCTTTATGAAATTATGTGTCACCAGATTAAACTTAACGTAATTTTACATATTATAATGTTTGTTATTGTAGTTAATTTTTTATTTGTTTGTGTATTGACATGCAAATCTTTATTTAATTGATGAGTATATTTTCTGCTAAATAAATTCTTCAATTTTCTGTCCCCCCCCCCTCTCATCCCGCTCCCTACAGGTGGTGGTATAATCACCACGCCTACGTCCTTCCCCTCCCCCTCCTCCTCCCCCGGATTCACACCTGTCACGTTGTCAACCCACTCAATCACCATCTCCTCCAAGGCCGTGCCCAGCAGCCACCACCAAAGCAGTGGTGGCAGTATCTACCCAGCATCCGGTGGGGGCGGCCTGGTCAGACAAACTACCGGACAGCGGTACGGCAGTCTACAGCCAATTCACCCCACAGCGGGGTTAGGGGGGCAGTCACCGCAACAATGGATACTGCCATCGAGCAAACGAAATTCTCCTCGGATGCCAGCAGGGCTCACTGGTAACTCCCCAACGGGTCTGACAGGGCCTCCACGATCACGGACTGAATTGAAGGTTCAAGAGTTCCAGTTCTATCCTAAGCATTGATTTTCTGGTGAACCAATTATCGTGTCTGTATAAGCAAGACTGTGACCAGTGGAAAAGAAAAGCTATTATATAATTTTTGAATATTAAAAATATACAAAGCATCTACTATCAAAGTTTCCCTCTTACATCGGTTAAAAACTTCATATAAAAGTGCTTATCTTTTCATATTTTCATATCAATTATTTCATAAATATGCCTTCTTAGAGCGGGGCTGTTAAAAAACTGTTTTTTATTTCAGAAGTGTGTTTAATGTTCAGTTTTTTATTTTAAACAGTAAACTTCACAAGTTTTATCCACCAAGAGGCAAAAAATTAACATTTTTGTATGGTGATTATAATCAGAGATTTCTATATTTTAAAGTAATATTCAATTGAAGGTATTTTTGTTAATGAGAAACATAAAATTTGAAATCTATATACATCTAATTGTAAAAGTATACAGATATTTTGATATTTATTTGTGAATTACATATATTATTTTTGTATAATCATTTACTATTATGTAAAATATTCTAATAATAAAAAATGTGCAAAACATTCTACATCCAATAGTTTGGTGAAAAAACATCATCCAGTTATATCCATTTAGAATAATTTAGGAATTATTTTTGAACAAATTAATTTTATTGTTTTTATAGACATTAACAACAAATGAATTCCTTTTATATACTTTACTATGAACATTATGAATAACTTGAATGAATATACCAAAATACATATACAATCACAATTTCCATACTGACAAAAATCGGGTATAACTCAAATTTATTGTGACAATGTGGACTTATAATATTATAATGTCTGCATAGCTACGCATTCTTCACTTCTATATTTAAGTATTAGTCTGTATTGAAACTGCTTAAAATAATATTTTCTAAATATTACTGTATTCAATAAATGTATTCTATTAATGTTCAAATCAATCTATTGGTTTCATTTTGAGTTTTTGTTGGTTTAGAATTTGTAATACATGTTTCCATAAATCTGAATTCAA
Organism: Invenusta paracnida; assembly: GCA_036023295.1. Taxonomy (NCBI): domain Eukaryota; kingdom Metazoa; phylum Platyhelminthes; order Proseriata; family Coelogynoporidae; genus Invenusta; species Invenusta paracnida. Next base: position 13,895 of record JAYRBW010111625.1, read on the forward strand.
AATCAACATCAAATTCATATACACTAAATGTACTTCTCTGTTGACATACAGGTAGTCACAGATCCATACCAATTTTAAACAATATTTTTTATAAAAAGTATTGCTACAAATATATATGTATATATACATAGAAATTATTGCACATTATACTTACATATTAATGGCTCGTAATGTGAAAAATTAGGGCATGTAATGGAATAATCATAATATATTTATATAGATTTATAGATTGGAAAACAGTGGAAAACAGTTATTTGATTGGAAAACCGTTATTATTTGTTGAAATTGAATACCCAATTGTGATATTTGTCATTCCTGGATGATCTCTCCGGGTCCGTCGTTCGATATGGTTATATGTGACGTTTTGGATACTTTCTTCACGCTCACAATGGAAGAGGAAGTTCCTTGTTGAGATATCGAACACCAGAAGACATCATTTCCAAGGATAAGCTTGATTTATTGAGGTGTGGAATTGTTTCACGTTCACGAATGCCTAAATATGTAAATCAGATTTAAAATATTTTCATCTTGTAGAACTTTAGGTGATTGTCGATCGTAATACAATCGAAACTTTAGCATGTCAGCGAATTCAATAGCAGAATACTCATCAGTTTTTTTGACCTGATTTTTTATGTTTCGCAACCATAGTTTTGAGCATTCTATTTGATTGTGTGAATTTAGGGTCAGAAATGATATTTATGAAGATGAAGACAGAAATACCTGTGAATGCCTGCTCTAATGCAAATTAATAAGGCTGGGGCATAGAGCAAACCATTTTCTTGTTGCAGTTCGCTATAGAAATATCTCAAATAATTGTTTAATACCAAAATCGGTATTGTTAAAGATTATCCGTAAGTTCTTTTTCTCTGAGAAACGATGCAAGTTTATTAGAATATTTTGTCATTTGCTTCTCACTTGATTGAGGAACATTTTTTTAAATCTTGACTAACTCCTCAATAATTCAGGCAGAGTCTTCTTCGGAATTTTAAACATCATTAAGATGCTCTAAAAAGACGAACCGACTTCGAACACATTTTTTATAGACGACTTCTCCGTTATCCAATTTAGCTCATCATCGTTTAATCGAGATATTTCACCACCATGTATGTTAGAAAAATTTAGAAGTACCGATGTATTGATGTTGTAGCTTAGCGTCAAATTGAAATAATGAATAAATCTATATCTACATATATTAATATGTAAATATTTAAATACATATTACATGCCCTACAATTTTCATCATAAATATTTAAGCATAGTACTAAGATATATAATGTTTTCTGGACAATAATGTATATTTTTTTATAAAATCTATACATTATGGCCCGAAAATATTATTGATATTGCTATATTAATTAACATTATAATTCTATCCCTTATAAATATAACGATGAACATGCCAATTAAATTTACATGGTTAATATAAATATAAATAAAAGATGGAGCCCATATGTTACCATTTTCAATGACCTGATTCACAATAAACCTCAGAAATTTCTGGCAAAACATTGACCTTAACAAGAACACAATGCTCCCTCTTGTCAATGCCCTTATTGTTTCCATTATCACTTATGCTAATACAAGATAGACAATGTCTCAAAATTATGACAGAATATTAAACAATTCCAACTTTAGGTGTACCGCCAAATTATTAATGTGTCATAGCGAGACTGTGTACAAAATAAAGAAACCCATGCCAGACCGAATAACCCACCACGTTTTCTCAACCGTATCTAAGCAGAAGTCCTTGGATACTTTGAACGTATCATCAGACGGTCTGGTGGAAATCAGCAAATGCCCTCAAATAAAAAAGTCATAATCGAAATTGATGGGAAAAACTATTATTGACAAGTTGTCACAGTGACGAACGATGAACAAAAAATATGCTATAAAATTGAAGAAGAAATATATTATAAATTAAGTTCCATATTTCGCTGTAAAATAGCTTAATCATGAGCACGATGAGAAGACAATTATCAGTAAATTGCACATGTAGTACATAAAACAGCTCAATAGTATTAGATGGGTCCGTTTTTAGGTGATTTCAATTTTTTTCATGGATAGCCTTTTATGGGTCCATGGGCAATGGAAGCCCTTTGTATTAAGGAGTTCTACTCCACGGTTAACCGCAAGATCGAGTTCCTTCAATTTTCGCTTTAATTTTTAATTTAGATTAAAATGATTACTTTTCTGTCTTTCTGTAATGTATGTAATTTCTTTGTTATTTTCCTGCACTACATATATCAGAATAGCTCTTTTAATATTGCGTCTAGTTCATTTCTTTCAGTATGTGTACAGTATCTCGTGCTTAAATATTAAGTATATTTTCTCCAGTAGTGTAATGTTGTGTGTCTCTTATTGATCTGTGCAGATGATGTAAGCTCATCGAGCATCATGTGTCTAGATTACCTGTATACACATGATGTTTACGGATAATTTTTTTCTTATACATACTTATGATTAAGCTAGTTTTACAGTTAAATATGAAGAAAATTTTTTTTTTTCGAAATTTGGTAAAATACAGGTTATATTTATTCTGTTACTTAAATAACAGAATTGTTTTCAATTAAATTATATATCCAAGTCCACATAGTAAATATTTATATACAATTGTTCTCTCTTATTTTAATTAATGATACTTATAAAAAGCATATATATAATTTATTGTGCGGTTTCTTATATTCCGATTTAAAATATAACTATATTTTCCAATTATTTATTTACTTATCGATCGCTCAATGATATGGCGACCTCGGCATATAAATTGTATTGCGCAATAACAAAAATGCACTGTAAAAGATGTTCAATTTAAAAGTTTGTATACTTACGGTAACCTTTTCTGCGAATTGACAAGATATTATATGTAATGCTCTATTATAGTAATGAAGTAATAAGTTGAATAAATTCGGGATATTCGATATACATATATGTATATGCACTGTGTGTACATATATATTATTATTAAATTCATTTATATATAGTTAAGATGGTAATTAGTCATTCAGATATATAGAGCGTATAGGATATAAATATAAATCATATTCAATAATATCTATAAAATGCCATAAAAATTTAAGAAATATACTCCCAAAATTGCGTTGTCTATGTTTGACTGAGGTACGTTAAATTTTATTATTTTAAAGTTACATGTTCTTTAATTCATTTTTAATGCGATTATACCACTTTCATATTCGAAATAGGCATTTGACATTTGAATGAAATAAATCGCCTGTAGTTGTAAAAAACCTTTTTTATAGCTTGAAAAAAGTAAGTAATCGTCGTCGTTATTAAATAAATTGTTTATAAATCTGACATGTTTTCTTGATGTGAGTTTGAAAAGTATGTTCTCTAATAATAAAATTTGTAAATATTCATCGTATGTACAAATCTGTAAAGTTCGATGTATTCAAAACATAGATATAGATGAAGATTATTATGATGGCCTAAAGGTGTCAACTTATATCTGTGTTTTTATCCTCCACAAGAAGCTTATTCTTTACTATATAAGTTGCTTCTTTTCCCAATAAGCAACTTCTTTACTATTAAAGTTGCTTCTTTCCACAATAAGCTGATTTTTACTATATAAGTTTCTTCAATTTACAAAAAGCTATTTCTTTCCACAATAAATTTTTTCTTTACTATATAAGTTGATTCTTTCCACAAGAAACTGTACTTCACTATATAAGCTGCTTCTTTTACAAGAAGCTGTTTCTTTACAATATAAGATACTTCTTTTGTACATAAGCTGCTCCTTTGCTAAATACGTTACTTCTTTTTACAAGAAGTTGCTCCTTTACTCAATACGTCGCATCTTTACACTATAAATTGCTTCTTTACTATACAAGCTGCTTCTTTCCACAAGAAACTGATTCCTTTTAAATAAGTTTCTTCAATGCACAATAAGCTTCTTCTTTACTATATAAGTTGCTTGTTTTTACAAGAAGCTGATTCTTAAATAAATAAGTTGCTTCAATTCACAAGCAGTTGCTTCTTTACTATATAAGTTGTTTCTTTCCATAAGAATCTTCTTCTTTTCTATAATTTTGCTACACATGAACTAGCACTTTTTCAATTCCGATTTTTCTTTTAATAATCACTTATTATTATTATTATTATTTATATTTTTATTATTATTATTATTATTATTATTATTATTATTATTATTATTATTATTATTATTATTATTATTATTATTATTAT
>JAYRBW010111636.1:0-18093 GCA_036023295.1 Invenusta paracnida
GTCAACTGTGGTGATGTTGTTAGATTGTTTTCCATTTGTACATACTCGTCAAAATTCACATCGCCAAATATGTCTTGAAAGATGTTTCGAGGCATTTCGAGGAAATTATAAAGATAGAAACAAGTGTATCGCCGATATAAAAGAAAAACGGCCAATCAGACATTATGTTACTATTGGCGAATATAAATCGACTTATGTGGAGAATTATATGTTACTAAAGCTGAATTGTTACTATTGCCAATGTTACTAAAGCCGAACATCGTATTATGGAAATTAATAGAATTCTTGTTCATGCATTAGAAAACTGTTACTAAAGCCGATTTGTTACTATTGCCGATGTTACTAAAGCCAAACTCTACTGTAATTCCGTATTTACTATGATCACATTTATTCTGGATCACATCGTGAAGTCTCCTCTGCATAGAGTTAAAGGTTTTGTTGGTGAAGTCAAGATTGATGGTACGTATAATATCGTTAGATCGATGAAACAACACGTTGGCATCGTGAATTCTCTCGTTATCAATGCATGTCTTTAATGCCCCCAAACGTTCTCAATGATATTCAATGGGCTACAAGCTAGTCAGGAGACATGATTCACGTTGTTTTCTGCATACCTGTTATAAACCACTTGGGCTGTGTGAGAAGTAGCACTATCGTCTTAAAAATACATTTTCTGTTTCGTTGCAGAAGTGATCGAATATTTAGTTCTCCTGCAGGGGGTCAACGTAACCAAAGAATTCTGTCGTCCATGAATCCTTTGTAAGGAAAGGAATCCATCTACTGTAATAGCGCTCCATAGTATGATGGAGTCACCCACCACCAACAATTCAAGGCTGATAGATGTCTGGCTGTTGATCAGGACGTGTCTTGATTATCGTCTTACAGGAGTCTGTACCAGATGCAGCGGGACTTCGACTGAGATAGTGACCGAGTGCCATTGTTGTACAGTTTAGTCTGCAAGTTCGTCAGCCGAACCCACTCAAACCTCAGGACTCGTGCCCCCGGAGGCTTGTGCCTCTGGGTTAACAACGACTATGCTGTGCGAGGTCTCTCCTTACTGCTCAAGGTGACTGAGAACGCAACACTAAGAGGGATTTAGTGAGCTGCAACTTTGTTGTGCAATAATCTTGTGTATTCATTCATGCACCTATACCCAGTGCGCTTTCGACAAAAGATGTCTAATTATGTATTTAAAAACTCTGTGGTTTTAATTAACAATGCACAATTTGAATTAAATAATCAAAATTGTACGAACAATAAGACATGTTACATAATTGATTAATCTAAGTAACTATGATTTAAAATAATTGCGTTTGGTTTATATTATCCAGGGCAGTATGTATAATCGGATTATTTTCTGCTCGATATAGGTACTAACAGAAATTAAAATCTGCCTCGGGTGTCGTAGCATCCGATTAGATTAGAGTAAGTCTTTATAATGTTATTATGTTTAATGATTGGATATAGCGGTATGTAATAGATAGCAAAAGTGAACAAAATCAAACCAAAAAGGAGATTCGTGTATGCAAATGAACACTAATTTTATTGAACCGAAATTTACAGAAAATTAAAAAATATTAAATATAATGGGATACATTTATAAATATCAACTTTTATCAACACATATTTAAAATTATTTGAATATTTTAAGACGATTTTTGTTATTGCGAGAACTAAAGCTATCAGGCGATAACAGGATCGTCCAAATATTCGTATAGTAATACATGTAATACTGTAAGAGAGAAGATATACTCAAAGTCACATACACTCTTGAAGTGTAATAATACATCCAATATAAAAATAAACTTATTCGAAAAAACATGAAATTATAAACAGTGCAGGTATCGACAGCACATATTATTTACCAAACCATTATAGTCCGTCTATTAAACAGAATATTTCAAGATAAAGCATGTCCCAATATTTTTAAAGTAGTATCATATAGCTACGTATTTAAGCTAGGTGTATATTTTTAATGTAAACAGAATATACACAAAAATTATTAGTAACGAAATATGTAAGAATTTTTCAACTGCAAGACAATGAATTTAAATAATTCAGAAAAATAATCCCATTACAATAAACAAAATTATCAATTACAACAACGAATAAAAGCGATATTTCACAAAATATAAAATGTTTATATAATTCCCGTATTGTACAAAAATAAATCGAATATAAACATTTAATGTTAATTAATATAAAGAAATTCAATAAATATATTTAACAACTTTTAAGTTTGTAATTATTCTAATATTATAAACAAAAATGTAGTATCTTCAATGATTTATTGTACATACACCTACATAATTTCAGGTTGAAAAATGTTCGATATATAGATTTTCCCAATCAAATGTGGAGAAATTTTCAGATCAAATTTAACTTACGTAAATAAAATATGAGTTTTAATTTTTGATGGACAGTAAACTCAGAGATAAGATGATAAAATTCTACAAAAATAATTCAAATTTGAAACACTAACACCGAATATGACAATTTATTGACATAGTATTGTTATTTGTATGAATCGTAAAGTAGTTGAATACTTAAATTAGTTAAATTTTAGAGTTAATGTAATGAATATTTTATTACAAGTCCATCTATCGGATTTAGAATTAGCTCTCACACAAAACTCTCTCTACTAATAGGCATCTCCGAATGAATACTGTAACAGAACAATGCAATTCTCACTTTTTGATAAGGTCAATAGAAGTGTCAATTTAAACTACAATTTGATAAGTATTTTCTAGAAACAACATTATCTTGTTATTTATTCTCGAGGAACCTATTTTATGAATGAATAAAGCGCTTAGATGCTTCGATTCGTTTTATATAATTTTACCTAAGCTGCTACATTATATATATTACAGTTTGTAATGATACAGTGCTTGTGAGATTTAATGTTACTTACTGCCTGAAATATTGAACTTATTTCTCCTATTTAATTCTTCAATACTGCGCATAATCATATTCGTTCAACATAAAAAATATCATTATGTGGTTTTGTTCCACATATTAAATTTAATAATCAAAGAAATGTATCGTCCAAATAATATAATTAGCTATTTCCGCTGTAAGAAATATCTAAACTTTTCAAAGTATAATTAAATATTATTCTGTATAAGACACTTTGGTAAATATACATATTAATACTACATATTTACATAAGATCATCACCAAGAAAGAAAGCAATATGTAAAATTAATAGGTACTGCTTACTATTTAGATTAATTTATAGTTGAACAATATACTAGTAAATTTATAGAAATATAATAGATTGCAGCATTAAACATTCAATTATTCAATCAATTTACAATACAGAGAAATGGTAATACTATATCAGCTGTTATTTTCGTTTTCCTAGCCAATAGCTGCTATATTTATTAATCGTTATGTCAGATTTGAATTACATGTGAGAATTTGATTATATTTACTGTAGATCGAATTTGGTCCATATTATATATCTTTGAAATATACTAAAAGCTAGGATACTTTCCTAGCTTCACAGTGCTGCGAAAAGTTATTACATAATACATCCATATAACGGAATCTATGCTTCAAATTGAATAAAAGAAATGTATTTTTAATAACCCATATTTCAATAATATACGGTTATAAATTGTCATGCCATTTTTAAAATTACTTTTTGAGTTGCAAAAATTAGTATTTTTCAAATTTCTTTTGGTATATATATGTATTTATTCTGTTTATTATCTACGAAATATGAATTTAAAAGTATTTTTTTTTGCTTAAATACGATTGAATAATTGATAATTTACAAGTTATAGAATTGTCATTATTCATTTCCAAATCAATGTTTATACTAAGAAAAATTACAAAAATGTCAAGAAAGTATTATCCATAAAAAACTACATTAAATAGATGAAAAGAAATAATCTTAAGCACGAAAAGGAATCCAAAAACGTCAAATAGGTATTATAAATGTATACGCTTGTTCAGTTTTTTAAAGAATACAGTAATCATGTGTAGTCGAAGCCAGAAACATTACAATTTTTTTCTTTTAGCACAAAAGTAATATACACTACGTGCCAAACATAATGGCAAAAATTCAAATTCACTCATATTGACTATTACTTAGATTCTATTTTGTTTCAAATATAGCTGACAAGGAACTGTTAGGAAAATCGTCATCAAAGGAGAGAGTTTTACTGATAGTTAATTAATGAATAAATAGGAACTTATCATTTATACTATAAAAATAAAGGTTGCCAATTTTCCCCTATCTTTCTGGCAAGCAGTGTATAATATATAAAAGTAATCCAGCATAAAGGTTCTCTCAAATATTAGAAATCAAATTATTAAAAAATATTATACATTAACTCATATTTTCCAATATATAAAAAATGTTACAAAACATGGCGTGTATATATTTAATTTTACGGATACCTATCAACCTAAAAAATATTTTATTTTGATACACAATAATGTGAAAAAAACATGTTATCATACAAACATTTAAATTTCAAAATCTGTTGTCTCGAATTGGGCCACAGGCTGTTTAAACATGTCAAAATTTATATAGAAGATTTTCGTTAAAACAAGATCTTGTGTGTTCAACTGAAGCACACAAAATGAAATGTTATGAAGCGAAAAATACTTCAGTTATAGCTAGCTTATCGAGAACTAAATTATGTATTTACTTGTGTTACTTTTATCATCATCTGGATTATACCAAAATATGTAGCTATTAGTGCCTACATCCCGTATGTATCTGACATGATCTCTATAAATTAGTTCATCAGCGGTATAGGAGATATTTATTAGTAAAACGATTTCACCGAAACACAGCCAAAACCTTCATTTCGTATAGAAACCAACAAAGAAGCCAAAATTTAAAATACGAATTAAAGGGGAAAAAATGCACAACTTCCAAATAAATTCGGATATATTGTCTGTTAAGTCAAACGTTGAATTCATATACTAAACCAATACTGATCTAAGTAGGTTAGAAGACAAAACATAAATATAAATAAAACAATATTACTTTTACAATCAATTATATAATAATATTTAAACACGTCAATAGTTCTCAAAAAGTACAACTAATTATTCAGCCATTTCAAAAACAAAATAAATAAAACGTTTTAAAAATATAAAAATAAAATATTTAAATTGAAAAATATTGACACATTTACTGAGAAAATTCTGGAGTCATGAGTTCATTATTTAATATATATGTACTGTATATAAAAGTCATTAAGGAAGAGTGCTTCTCATTTATTTCCAATATTGACATCGACATTGATATTCGTGTTTCAATAGAACATCTATTTACTACAATCGTGTTATTATTTTACACACAAAAAAAATTACACAATATGCAGAAAGATCTCTTGTCTCTCGTAATAAAATAAGCGAGAAGTCGTTAAAACACTGGAAAACTGATAAATATCACGCTTCAAAACACAGAGCCATGATAAATAGAATAGAGGCAACAAGCGTATGATGCAATTTCAATAAATATGCATGGAAATCTCACTGACACAATGCCACTTATTTGCAGTTTATAACTAATGTTCTATCCAGAGAATATGGTTTAAATACTTAAAATGTTCTATTTTAAATTTTAAGGTTCGCCATCAGCTCAAAAGTAAAATAAAGTTAAGGATATAAATCTTTCGAACTTGTAAATAGAAACAAACGCCGCAATTTAATATCAGACTGATATTAAATGATTATTGTCTTAATTGTAAAATAAGTGAATTCGTCTAGATAAATTGGATAAAAATTCTTATTCTATCGGTCAGAACTATTTGTATTTCCTACGTCTTTAATTTACACAGAGCTCTGTGCTATAAAGACCTCTTAAGAAGGGTTATGCGCTAACGAAATAATAACTATAAGTGTTTATTTCATTTCAAAACAGTTGAAACTAGTAATGTTTCAAACACAGACATCAAAAATACATACTTAATAAGTTATCTTTTATCATATAATTTTATATAAAGACTGACACTTGATTTTTACCGTGAAATTTATAGACTATCCACTGAAAATATCTTACTTAAATGTTTAACAAAGCCTTTTCAGAATTATGTCATCAAAATTAAAACCTTTATACAGAAGACATCTAACAAAAAATTCCAATCCTTTTTCATATAGCTAACTGAATAACCGAGAGGTGCTTTAAACAATCAGGAATTAATTTTTCTATTCACAAAATTTTCAGAAGAACAAAATAGCTTATTGCCTCAGGTTACCGAGAACTGAAACGTCTAGGTAGATACAGTCCGTGATTCTAACCTTACCTAATCGTAGCTGTACCGATGTGAGCGCCGCCCCCTCAGCAATGCCGGTACTTTGCGTCTGTGCCCCTTTCGCCTCCTCTCCGCTCTGCGCCTCCTTGCCCCCTCCGCTAGTCTCTCCTGTCGTATGACGGGCCAGCTCCTCTCGCAACATGGAACGCTCCCGCTCCGTCAACTGACCACACAGTCGCCCCGCCCACTGTCGCGTGCCTTTCTCTCCCCGCACGCCCATCTTCAGGGGAGGTGCTGTCGTGTGCAGTCTTCGAACCTCCCAGCCCCCTCCGCACAAAGAAGAACATCTATTAACCAATGACATTCGAAAACAACAGGCGCCACCTCCTCGTCCAATCAGAAGCGGGCTGCAGAGAAGGCGACGACAGACTGAAGAAGTCATCACCGACACGTGGATATCGATCGATACTGCTTTATGGTTGGTCAGAAGCAGTCGTTATCTCCTTTTTTTGACTTTCCCAATATATATTTCTGTGTGTAAGTAAGTAGTGATCCTAAAAATGGTTAAGAGATGCGTGATTATAAAAGCCTTTGTGTTGTTCTTTTCATCGATTTTTATATTATTAATAATATTCACAATTTTTTAAAATATTACAATGTTAAATAAAATTTGAAGAATATAAATATTATTTAATAATACTTGATAGACATTCTAACATCAAAACACAAATATGTATGCATATTTAGTAAATTACATTAAAATATTCCATTTCTTAGATATACCTATATTTAAATTAATTTATCTAAAAATTTTGTTCATTTTTAAACTTTAATTTCCATTTTAAAAAATTATTTGAACATAATGTTTTACCCTTATTAACTAATAAATATTTTCGAATCATAAGCGTAGTATTTTTTTATAAAAATTGATGTTTATTAGAAATTCTGAAATCAATCTTATTACGGTTAAATACTGAAAAAATAACAAATAAATAATTTATATTATATTATTTTGAGATATATAGCACCCATTTATGCTGTGTTAAATTTATAAATTCAGATATGCCATTTAAGTAAAAATATGACTTTATATCCTGGAGTTTTATGGCATTCATCATGAATTAAATACAGATAACACCTATTATATTATCACAAATAAGGAAGTAAATAGAATTCAATGCAAAGAATGATTCAAAATATATATTAGCTGTATACCTTTTATTAAAAATACAATACATGTATACTAACAAAGTGTAACGTGCTCTTATACATACATTATATGCGACAGTCATGAGATAAAATTATTACTTGTGAAAATGTTTAGTTTATAATGTAACATTCATAGTTTGCATAATGTAACATATTGTGTTAAGCTCCGATATTAATAATAATATTAAGAAAAAAATGTCAAGCGAGGTTTCCGATACCATCTAGGTAGATTGTAAATAGGCACTTCGCTCTTATTTTGTAACATTTTACTACCTAGATGTAAAGAGTATATTATAACATAGCAATATAAGCATCAAGACACATCAAATACCCGCATATTGGTTCTAAATGAATGGTACATTGTATACAAGCGAATGAACCAATTATAATCAAAAATTCTATTAATTACATATTGTGTATTGCTTCTGTCACAATCGATTTATTTTAACAAATTTTCATATAAAGTGATTATTATATATTTCTATTTCTAAAAAGTCTCATCTAGATATACAAAAATTAGAAAAAAAATTTCAGTTTAAAAACTAAATAATATGTGGAAACTGTAAATATTTACTAGATTTACTAAAAATAGAAAGTAAAATCTAACTAAAGATGTGGAGAAGCTAACCTTTTATTAAATTTATATATATAATATATATAGAGACAATTAAAAAGCAATCAACCTGCACGACATATTCACTAGTTATGTTAAATTTGAGGAAAACAGAAGTATGATGATAAACATAATGAAGAACTATTTCTGATCATCAATTCTTTGTGTCACAGTAAACAGAATAAAATTACCCATAAAATAGATACGGTAGACAACACAAAATATTATCACATTTCGCTATAGTAGAAGGATGAAAACCAGAATCAGAACAGTCTAATAATCCCCCTAGAGAAGATGGAATATTACTAGCTTATGTATTAATTAATATAAATACTTTTTTACACCTAATAAAAAACGTGAAATTAACTGAAATTAATTAGGCTAAGAAGACAGAGCTTCTCGTTGCAGTAGCACTAAAGGAGATTCATGGAATTATTCCCCTGAGAAATGCAGTTATCGTAACACAGAAAGACCGAAAACGGATATACATGCATTATGTTTATAGAAAGGAGATGATGTTAAATATATGTATATATATTAAATTCTACTCCCTTCACAGCAACGAAAAATGATATTTTCTAAAATAGTATTAACAACGCGAAATTGGAAAATATTTTTAAGGCTTCGAGGATATTATTTAAAATGAAGATTTACTAAATAAGACAAATAATTTAACGGTGTAAGAATTTGTCTAATATATGAAACAAGCTTGTCCGACGGAGTTATAACAAAATAAATATCACAAAAAAATGTTCACAATATTATACACATATAAGTTTACTTACCTTTGAATACTCGTATAATAAATGAAGTATGTAATAACCAAAATTATAAATTAAACTGGATCTATAAAAATTGTAAAAGATCTTAATTTTAAACATAGATAACTAACATTAATTATAAACAACATTTGGTAAATTTGCAAATCATAAGCTAATATTCAATTAAACTGAGCTATTTTACTTGATAGTAAATCGATACCGAAGAATTTAATCAATTACAACAAGATTTTAAGTTATATAATATTATGAGCATAGAGTAATTATACATAGAGTTTCGACTCTTATTGATTCTGTATGCAGCTAATACTATTCGTCTACCCAAAGGCTTTTCAAAAATAATGTTTCTAAAATTCACAGCAATTAAATCGTTTATGCAGTAAATCAGTTTCAGATACACAGGCAATTAATTATATATTCCAGACACTTACGTATGTTAAAATTGTATGAGCATGTATATTTGCTCTTAAAATGAATTTGATAAAAATATTTAACACTACTTCTAGTCTATATAGTTACATCAGATTCATTAAAATACCACGATTTTATATTGACAAAACTGAATACCGCGATGCATATGAAATCAATAAAAGTCAAAACTCTATGATTATGAGAATAGAAAACACCTTTAACTATTATGCAGTGTGCTAAATTCCGTGATATTGATCGCCTACATACTTGATATACCAACATACTTAAGACTGTACGCCTGCTATATTCTGGGAAGTATTTGCACAATATTAAAGCGATGTTTTCATAAAAAGGGTTAAACAAATAACTTCATATCACGTGAATTGAAGCCTGCAGAAGTCTTCTTGGAACAAATGGTGCATATTTATATGCATATATCACATTAGTCATATCATATCAAATTACCAATAAGCATACACTTCAATTGAAACAAATAGATAAAATAAGAACTAAGTTATTAAATAAACTATTCATAAAAGCGGCAGTTGTCTTTCTGAGAAGAAACCTTGCAATCTTCCTTTAGGAAATTGGGCGTATTAGCTATAATATGTACCTATATAGAAAGTTTGTTAACAATAGTTTACTGCATTACCAGCTATATATACAAGAGGCATTCATTAATTACTTGTGATGTGCACCATAAACAATGTCTCCGGTGAAAACACAAACAACCTGTTTGGTGTTATTTTGCAAGCTATTACATTATAAGCTCACAAGTGAATATAATTAATAGTGCTTTTTTCTCACTTTTCAATATTACAGAAATATATATATGCCACTTTAACACATATTGCTGGAAAGCTTTTTTATATAAAAGATTATGACTTAGAAAATTGCCAGAATGTATAGGAAACAATAAATTTAAATGTTCTTAAATAAATTCCAAAGCAAATATCACATGTACATATATTGGACAACAAAATGAGAAAATGACTTATAATTTGTTTACTTCTGATGAGGAATAATACATAGCTTATGGAGATTTCAGACAACAGAATTAGTTGAATATTTTAATTTGCCTCCAGGTTCATTTTAGTAAGTTCTGACAAATTTAATATGTATACCACCCCTAAATTTAATCGATAGAAAATAAAGATAATCTTAACTTTAAATTACAACCTTAACATTTTACAAAACAGTCAATCACATGTTGTAGCTAATAAACCATACATAAAGAGGATAAAATAATAGTAGCAAGAGATGTTTGCTTCAACCATGCAAGCAGATGTGTTTCATAATTCCATATTAAATAATACCGTGACAGAGGAACTTATACAATTGACGAAAAAGATTGATAACGCTATAGTTACAATCTGCTGGGCAGTTCTCCCTTGGAAGGACACTAGACTATACCTCCCAGGACTGTTGAATAATATGAATAGTATAGAAAATTATTTCAATATTCCGTATACAAATAATCATCGTCTACCTATACTCGTGTATATATGTGTGTGAGTAAAACAAAAACGGATAACACATTTCGTTGACAGCTTTTTCATTTTCAAAGTCTACAATTTGACTACAATCACATTTTTTTAACATGAGATGTACACAGATGTCATACACATTCTCTGCGAAAAATATGAACTTAGAAATTGGAAAATATAAACAAATCACATTTGCGCTAAAAAGAACTAAAGAATTTAAAAAATTAAATCGTATAATTTTGTACAGATATAATTTTTTTTTATTAAGATTACTTGTGTGCAAAAAAATCATTTGAGCCTTCTCTTATATTAATTAAATTGAAATAGGACTGTTGAAAGTTTACATGTAAATAAACCATTTTCTAAACTGAAGTATGCATAAAAACTGTTACTCAAATAGAATTCTTTGTGGCCTAAACAAGAATCGATTGAAACATATACATACAGTAAAAACGCCAGGCAAAACGAGTCAGAAATTCATTCAATAAAAAGCAAAAACCGACAGGAAATGTATTACTAGTAGAGGCTGGAGATGCGCTTTCTATACATCCAATACAGTACACCAGAATAACCGTATCAATACTCTTGTTTACACTAAAGAAGGATCCAATACGTCTAAATTCCTGGCCTTCGGTTCCAAACCTAAACAGAACACGACTATTCATACACACCGACACATAATAAGAAGGCGTCAATCTAGCAAATGGATTTAACAGAAAACACTCTAAATTCGGAGTAAATAAGAGGTTCGTGATATTCTGTAATATTCAATAAAATGTGGCTTCCTATTGAGTTATTTAAGTAATATTGCTGCCTTCTATTCTACTATAACTAAGTGTAACAATATTATATGTATTATTCACATATATCTTTGAAAGAAATTGCCCATTAATTTAAATATAAAGATATAAAACCTCGGGCCAAACATAAATAAATCTTCCATGACAGAATAAAACCAGTCATCCATTCAGAAGCCAGTATTAAGCCGACAAGAATCACGTAATTCCATATAACAAAATCCATTATGTACAATCAATATGTTGAAATTTCATAATATAGCTATAGTTGCTTTGGTATTTACTAATTTAAATTGTTTAGTTTTTGAAGAATATAAAAACCAATTAATTAATTTTAGCGCATTATACCTACATTGCGACACGTTATCCCTAATAGGCTGCAAATATAGGTAAGTTTTTGTAGCGAAAAAGAAACCCTATATATAGTAATAGAGTAATAAAGCACAAGCTACTGAGTGAAAAGGTTTAATTCACAAATTTTCTGAATAACATATCCCTTATCAAGTGAAATATAAAATATCAGGTGTATAAATAATGTTAAATAGCATAATGTAATAATATAAAAAAGGAAGAACTCGGTGTTAATTAATGAATATAGCCTTGATATATCAATAGTTAGCACATACCTAGTTCATTCTTACATTATTATTACATCATGCTATTTGATTAACACTATTAATTACGCACCTGTTTTATTCGATTATGTAGCTCGGTTCGTATCATAAAAATTAATCAATGTATGTATATAAAGAAAAACAAATATCTATGGTTCGTATCTTTATATATACATATATATAACTCCGCTACTTCTTATTTTATCTTACTTGACAAATGAAGTGTAATTCCCAAAATTTGTGAAATGAACCTATTTTACCAACAGTTTGTGCTTTATTTCTCTATTATTATATATAACTAGGTTACTCCAGGAAACTTATATCTATTTGAAGAGGTACTAAGTATTTTTAAATCAAAAGCACACACATACACATACGAGACACGTGACTGAAAGGAAATCAGTAAACTACAAGCATCGATCGATAGGCTCTCTGAAATCCGCTATTCCCACTCCAGGTAGCAGCAGCACATTTAGGCTTCCGGTTTTGAATGGATCTGATCACCGCGCTTGGTCACCTATTACTTTCCTCCTTCCAATTGATTTTCGGAGTTGGTGAATGAAAGTGAATGATAGCTCTGACTGACTTACGCTGCTAACTTGCACTGACTGATGAGATTAAAAGGCTGCAGACGCGTACCACCCAGCTGCGCTCTGAATACCAATTATAGACGACATATAAAAGTCATTACCCTCAAATCTTTCTATTGCCAGACGGCTAACAGCATATCTGCGCGTGCTAAGGATACAATACGTTGAATAAATACACGAGAAAATTGTCAGTGTATTATTAGATAATCCCCAAAATCTCAAAACTATCGAAATAAGTTCCAGGATGTATGCAATTATTTCTTTATTTATTCCAATGAAACTACCATGAAAAACAATTAAAGATAAACTAAATCGTTTTCCTATCAGAATAGAAGCGATAATATAATGAATTGGTTTTAAATATTCATAAATAGAAATATAGAAGGAAGAAAAAATATCGCATAAAATGTGACAAGTTTCTATTTTGCACATAAAATAAGTTGCCTTGACCTCTAAATAATTAATAAAAGTGAAAGCAACCTATCTTCTCCTATAAAACTTCAAAATACCTACTTGAAAATTATTATCGAAGACTATTCATAAAGCATTAGAGAAATAGTAAACTCATTTTATCGACATCACAGTCAAAATATTACTACAATTTAGTTTAAAATATGAAAATAAATCTCCCAAAGTTTTTTTAACAAATTGAACGACTACAATTTATACAAAACTGTGTGTGGAATTTTGGAGACATTCAAAGTGACAATATTCCAATTAAATTTTAATAACGATTTTTTAAGTTCAACTAAAATACCCATAAACTGGAAAAAATTAAAACGATCCCAGTTATATACATATATTAACAAATCAATTCACTATATTAATACATTAAAATTAGTGTGTTAAGAGTACATGCATTATAATACCATATATCTATAGTGAACGTAAAGGAAATCAAATCGGCATAATTCTAAATGCTTTCCATTGCTGTTATATATTATATCTGTATACTAAGTCGTTAATTGAATAATTAGTTGAAAGGTATTTCTCAGTCAGTTCCATTATCCACGATGCCCAAGTCAATTTACAGAACAATTTTTCATTTTCCTCCAGTGTTTTCATATTTAAAAAATAATTGACAATGCAACTATAGTTTACTTTTATGTGTATGTTTACATGCAGGTATTTTTTATATACATATACATAGTTATACTGTTACTACACATTTGTTTAAAAATATTTTAAGCTTTCCAGTACACATTCTATGCAATTATAAACCCAAATAAGTCCTGAAGAATTTGAGGATATATAATATATATTTATGTATGTGTATGCATACTAACTATGTTTCTCATATCCTTCCAATTTTTTACATTCTGATTTCTTTAAAAAATTCTTACACACTAACAAGGCTTCGTTATATCTATGTTAACACTAAGATTACTAAATATATGCATACATATATATATATAGGTATATATGCAAACAAGTATGGGCTTCTTGGTTTTAATGATGTATCTTAGATTAGTATTTTGTAACGAATAGTTTTACTAAAACCATTGCCTATCTAGACAGTATTTATACGGGTAAATATTGTATGGGTAAATACTTTACGGGTAAATAGTGAATGAAAATTATTTGAAAATTCAGCTTGTATATTTAATATTAAAAATAGACTGGCACATAAATATGCAGGTGCGTATATATAGAAAGCTTTATTTATACATTATAATTTACTACATGAAAGTAATATACTAATAAGCAATGTTGTTGGATTTAAACGATCAAACACTCGTTAAATAGGCAGTATTGATTTATTGATTGGAAGTATACTGGTAAATTTCAACAATATTCTAAAAATTACTCTATTGGAAAAAGTTTAAAAATATGAAAACTGCAATAGCATAATTGAATCCAACTTTATACTTTAATAATAATAATCATAGAAATTTAAAAATGAAAATGAAAATGTACTTAGTTTTTTTTAATCCTTTACAATTGCTATATAGTCAATAATAAAGATATTATAATAAAACGAGCTGAGATATCAATTAGTATAATTGCCAAAAAAATCCATAATTACCCTCAAATGTAAACTGTTTTGCTGCGAAAAAAGCAAGAAATTGAACAACTTGATTTTTAAAAACCTCTACAATAAATGTTTCAAGCTTCATTCAAAGCGAGTTAAGTTACTGGTACCATCATGTAGGACAGACACATATACAGATTACATAATATAATGCCACAAGTAAATAAAAAATACTTTATGGGTTTGCGTGGCTCGCTACCACTATAAAACATATTCCAGCAAACAATAGATGCAGATAGAAACACATTACGAGTGATACACAATTAGAACTATTATATAAGGAAGCATGCTGAAGGCGCAAACATTAAAAGAACTCCGATTATAATACAGAATTGTGAATCCACTAGAACTTATATTGTCTTTTATCTCTCTCTTGCAGCCAATAATCTGAGTAAATCGATATTGTGTTATCCTGCGATTGCATCAGGAAGGTCGTTATATATATGCTAACACACAAACACTGTAAACATATTAATTATTCAGTGTTCTCCTAATTGATGTATAATTTTTGTTGAACCAGTTGAGTCATTTACTAATTTTATTACTATATACAAATCATTTTGCCTTTAAAATTTAGTTATCAAGCATTATGTATACTGAAAAATTAACCTTAATACCTAGATATATCCTTTGTGATTCTATTGAAGTATACGTGCTATAAACTGTATTAAAGATACACATACGTAATTCCCAAAACGAAAACATATATACACTGTAGAGTTATGACAAAATATCTTTCCATAAAAGAAAAACAAAGTTCCACATATCAAACAAAGCACATAATAACTGTAACACGTAACTCCGAAAGGCAAACAAAAACCAATGGATTTTGAATGACAAAAAGAGAAGTGGAATTTTGTTGAATAAACAAATAAAGTGTGCTAAACATTTAAAGTAAAAGGTATAAACTATCAATCATAAGAAATGAGAGAAGAAAATGCTGAATAAATTACAGAAAGAGTTTAATATAAATCGATAAATTTAGACATATTCGAACAAATAATTCAATACTAATTGAATGGGGTTTTTATGTTTTGTCGAATAAAAGTACAAAAATCATTCGACTAAAGCTAAAGCAGTTGTTGAAGTTTACTGTTGGCAAGCAAATAGTTCTATTATGTAATCTTAAAATCTTAAAAAATCCTATTTACTATTATTTCAATAATATTTATTACATAAACATGTTCAACGTAATTTGACGGCAGCATTATAAGCATGCAAATTAACCAAACTGTAGTATTCACTTGAAATGGGTTCAAAATAATCAAGATAGTCAAATTGAGTACCAAGGGAATACTGATAGTGAGTGGCAAGTTATCAAAAATAACTACAAAACTAACGATGAAGAAAAATCTCAAATCTATTGATTTAGACTTCTATAAACCTATAAACTGAAATAAATATATATATTATGTGTTTACTTTTCAATGCTAAAACGAATTGTATTAAACAATTTTTTTAAGTCAGAGCATATAGGTTTTGACAATCACAGTTTCGTGTGATTCTAATGGTACATAGGCATAAAAATATCCAGTGACGAAGGAAGCTTACGGCAGAAAAAGAATAAACCTCTATTCGAGGTTATTATTATAATAAATACTTACCAAAATATACGAACAAATAATCTTTCCCGTATCTCCTTATCATTTAAGCAACTTTCTACGAGAAATACAAAATTATTATATGTTTACTGTGCTGCCAATTTCAATGATACATAAATCAAATAATGACATTGATATATATTACAAACAATGGCAGTATGGAAGTAATAAACTACCCGTCTCTCCTAGTATATGATCTGTACCAATTGAAATATACTTAATTCTGCATTATTAATACATACTATCCCATGAATTATGAGTGTACATACAATAAAAATATATATACATACTTATAAAGTATCGATTCTGTCTTTCTCACAGAATATAAATAAGAGTTGTTCCCATGCGCCCCTAAACACCAGCTGATGAGCTCGTATACTATGAAGGTATGAAACGTAGGATCTCAAATGACAAAGAATAGAGAGAGAGCAATATGGGATCAACAAAAGAGAAACTTCTATTACTAGCACGAAGCGCCACTCTAAATATTCCATTATAACAATATTTAAACTATGATAAAGTGTTTAACATATTTTAAGGTTCAAAACTCGAAATTCTATATAATCTTTGCAATTCCTTGTGGGAGATCACATAAATATTCTGGGCTGAAACGACAACAGATTACAAAAGTAACTTTCTAGTTTGTTTGCTAGGGGTCTAAAACGCAACTAGACGTCTTTAGAGTAAATAAATTTCTACCGATAAGGCAACGAACTGCTATGGACAAATATGGGTGGTTAATTACTCTCCGGAATTATCGATGACGAGAATGACATATTATACACAGGCGGGATGGAGTTATAAACTAACTTAAAAATACATCAGGAGGTCTGACGCTTTAATCTTGTGATAACTGCGTCTTTCGCTTCACATATAACCGCACGTTGAGAAAGCCAGGGGATATTCTCTAACTTTCCTCTTTTCTTGACTGAGATTGTAAGAAGATTTCAGCTTTCAACTTGTATCCAATCCAACTCTGATCACTTAAGACGTGATGTGAGCAAAGAGTTCAGGGGAAGGACTGAAACTCTAACGTGGTATACTACACACAATCAGTTGCCTGGGGATAAAATTATAAAAAAAGTACGCGGAAAAATTACATCTCACCAGCTATTGATCAAATATACACAATTATACAAAACTTACAAAGATCTTCCTGATGAATTATAGTATCATATAAAGAGCACTCACTATGCAATAAACTCTATATGTTACACTAACATTTCACACAAACACATTGTCTAAACCAGTTAGATACAAACGTTCCATTATTGACGCAACAGTTCTCCTCCAGAAAATAATTGATGATAGACAGACAAAGCTGCCTGTGTATAGTATAAATATAGGTCTATATTTATCTATGTATATGTGCAGTTGAGAGGTTTAGACAAACCACGTCATTTCATTGTAAGGCATTCATTCAGCTTGCAACATTAGTAAATAAGTCTCATTTTAAATAAGAGATATACTAATAAATATATATTTCTATACTGTTTCAACACAGTTTTTTCCATAAGGTTTTGTGAATATTCTTTAAAAATTCTCACACGAATGCAAAAATAGCTATACGATTAGCATATTACATTTTCAAATAAGAAACATGATTCTATCTACTTAGCTACTTACACTTTTGGTTTCTAAACAATTTAATCATATATAATACAATTGTTCCCATTGATAGTTTTGATTAAAAAGAAGAACACGTCGGTAGAACACATTTAATACATCTAACTATAGTTTCA